>BSSO01000049.1:0-55902 GCA_030267885.1 Mesembryanthemum crystallinum | reverse complement strand
CTCTCCAATTTACCTATTTGACCAGCATTTTCTCTCAAGTATATAATATTTACTTTTTTCTCCCTTTGAAATATAGTCCAAAATGTTTATTTTATTGTTTTGAGTTACAAACTCAAATGTACTGATTCACCAATTAAAAACTTTACATTCAAAGACTTCTGATATCGACTCCAAAAATAATCATAGTGGGATGAAGGGAGTACTATATAAAATCAGAATTCGTGGTTCAGTAAAGCCTGTACATAACATGGTGTGTTCTTAACTAAAACTTTTCTGTAGACCTTTGTTCAGTTCATCTTGCTGCCGTTTGCCTGTCATCTGGGTGTAAATTCTGGTTTATGTGTGTCCAACAAGGCATACATGTTCCTCATATTTTGCTTTGCAAGTCTTCAAGAAGTCTACATGAAGACTTGAAATACTACACATAGTTTTCCAAAATATCCTAATTGCATTAACCTTCTGATTCAATTTTCTGGGGTTGTCTACATGAAGTCTTACATAAGCAATTCGTTGCTTTTCTAAATATTGGTTGGTGACTGTACTAAGACATTTGCTGAATTTATTGTCTATTACATTTTCTTATTTTAACCTACACATAGGATCTCATGAATATTTGCGGAATATGATTGCTCTATTTCACCCTCAAGAAAATTTGGTTGTTGAAGGATGTTTATCTGAACTGCAGGTGCGTGTATTCAGCCCTCCTCCTCCCAATTGTAGGCGATTTATAGTTGCGACAAATATCGCTGAAACTTCTCTGACAGTTGATGGCGTGGTGTAAGGAGATCTGACTTTTGCTGTATGATACTTGTTACCAAGCTTATTATTCCCTGCCAGGGCTGTGAGGGTGCATGCAACTGATTTCCTGAAAATATCCTAGGTCGATGCTAATTTGTATAAAATGAATTTATGTACTTTGTGTTATGGTATTCTATGATATTTGCCGATTTCTCTGCTTTCAGCATTTCAGTTGCAGACTTATTCCCGGAATATACCCTAAACCCACCTGGTTACGCTAGAATTGAATCTCTCACTGGTCTGGTTGGCTGGTTCTCCAGAAGTCCAGGGTTCATAATATGCAGAGTAGATCTGCTTTTTGCTAGTCCCTTCCCTCAATAGAGAATGAACTACTGCTATATGTTCTTTCATGCTTTCTTTGCCTGTTTTCTTGTATTGCTTGCTTGTGTTTCTCCCTGTTTTTTGGTAGCTGTTTGTCCTAAGTTATGAGGGAACTCTTTGATAACCCTTTTGAGTTGTACATTTCTCCTTTGATAGGACGCATATTGCCAACTCGTCACATTTTGCTTCTATGGCATTGAGGGAGTGTAGACTGTAGAGTTCCTCTTGTGATCATGTATTGTGTTCCAATTAAAAAAATAATTTGATTCTTTATGGTAATGATTTGTGTGAGATGCCTTTTCTTTTCTCTTTCTTTCCTTTTGGTGGGGTTGGGTGATGGTTGACTTGCGAAATCAGATTGTCATCTCTCTAAAAATTTGCAGACAGCAAATGATTTTGGTCCTGAAATTTCATTAAATGGAGAAATTAATTGCTATCTTACTGCTGTTAATCGACCCTGGCTTTTATCATTTTTGACTCTGCAAATTTTGCATGATAGGTATGTCATTGATTCAGGATATGTGAAGCAACGGCAGTACAATCCATCAACAGGAATGTATTCCTTGGATGTTGTGCAAATTAGCAGGTAAAGAATTTGATGCTAACATCTTGTGGCCTACTGTCATTCAAGCAGGTCTCTTGTAGGCATATAGAACTTTTGGTCATTTTGAATTTATGTCACGCATATAGAACTTTTGGTCATTTCGAATTTATGTCACCCAAGGTGTATTGGCAATCCCTTTGACTGCAATTACCTCAATACCATCATACTGTCAATCAGCATTACACCCTCCTTTCATGAGAAAATAACATGGTCAGGAGCATTGAGTGCCTCATGTTCTACATAAGTTTTTAAAATTGTGATTTTCAGAGTACAAGCTAACCAACGAGCAGGACGTGCTGGGAGAACTCGCCCTGGGAAATGCTATCGTTTATACCCATCAGCGGCCTATCATGACGATTTCTTGGAGGCAACAGTTCCAGAGATACAACGAACCTCTCTCGCTGGCAGTGTTCTTTATTTGAAGTCACTGGACCTTCCTGATATTGATATTCTGAAATTTGATTTCCTGGATCCTCCCTCTTGTAAGAAAGCATTCTGCCTGATGTTAGTTTGCTTTATTGTCACATTGGAGTAAAAAGAATATACCAAATATATTTTAAAAGTAAAAAAGAGAACAATAGTTTTCGGGAATGAAGATGAGTTGTAAATGCGACAATTATTGTGACCATCATTTTGATGCTTTCAAGTCTCTCTGCCCTCCTTCTCAATGTGCTTATCACATGCAAATTCTTTGTTGCAGATGAGTCTTTAGGTGATGCTTTGAGGCAGTTGTATCTCATTGATGCAATAGATGAGAATGGATCAATAACCAATATTGGACGTTCTATGGCTGGTCTGTTCTCTTGCCTTATTGACCTCCAAGATTTAGAAGTCAATTTGTATATCCCAAAGAAATTGGGATATCTCCATTGGGAAAATGGGATGACTAACTATTTTTTCATACATTTTGCAGAGCTTCCTTTGGAGCCATCATTGTCAAGGACTTTAATAGAGGCAAATGAGAATGGATGCCTTTCACAGGCTTTGACTGTTGCTGCAATGTTATCAGCAGAGACTTCATTGCTTCCTAGCTACGGGTTGGTAACTTTTATTTTGTTTCCTACAATATTCTATCTTATCTAACGATAAGATGGGGCTTAGGAGAAATATGTTTTATAGTAGACCATGTACAGTGCTTTAGAAAGCAAATTTGTTGAAAATTAGAAGTAAATTATGATAATGAACATGATACCTCTGTTGGAAGTTAGGGATGAAGAAGAAGCAAAAAGTAATTGTCTCCCTAGTAGTAGTAAAATTATAACTTTGCTTTTGTTACATTGAAGGTCTAGCAATTAAGGAAGATGCAGTCCACATGACTGTAATGTGAATATGATGGTTGGATCTCAGAAGTGCTTTCAGATTTATTACCGACCTTATTAAGCCCTGAAATATCTTCAAACAATTAAAAATCTTTTTACAATGTACAGTTTAGAGTGTTTACTGTTTACCATCCTTCTCTTCAAATTGCCTGAAAGCTAGCATGTCTTTACTTGAAATGAGAATGTCACATTGGACTGATAATGCTACTCCTGGAGATAATGGATGCCTGGATGGGTCATGTCCATATTCAAGTACAGATAGCATCTCAGAAGCAAAGCTGATGTAATTGTTTGTAAGGTTGGTTGTATTCCTGCATATGAATTAATGTGTCGTTGATAGAAGTAGTTATTCGTCTTTCAAGTGTAGAAATGTGTCTGATTGCACTTCAGGTTGTGTGGTTAGGAAAGGATTGATAGCTCTCCAGTGATGAGCGCTACTCGTGACATCGATTGGCGACAAAAGGATTGAGGAACTTGTTTCAGCTAGGCTAGGCCTAAGTGTTATTTGCTGGTGACGAGATGCAAAGAATATGAAAGAATGAGCTGTTTTGGTACCTCATATTGCTTATTTAGGAGAATGATGCGACTGATCAGGATTTTGTTTAGGTTAGATATATGGCAGTAGAAACAGAGAAAAACTTAATTGAGGTGCTTGGGTGCACACCTTCCACCATCATGACTAGGGTTTAATTCAATGGGCTACATCCCAAGATTGTGATGAGCGGTTGTGTGCTGTGGGATGGTGCGTTTTTTGCCTTTTGGCTTAAAGGTGGTTGTTTTTTTTCTTTATAGTTTTTAAATTTTATTTTTTTGGTGGTTGGAAGTTAGTTTTCACAAGAAGCTCTTTTGTATAGCTGCAGAGCTCAGCTGCCCTGATTGTTGACTTACAATATTCGGTAGTGAACTAAAGAGTTTAAAAATTGTTATTGATGCAAATGCTGTTGTAAACACTAAGAGGGGATTTAGGCTATGTTTGACAAAACTAGATATAGCTGTGATAGCTTCACAAAAATAGTTGAAAGTTGCCTTAAAATGGTAATAACTGAGCTGTAGCCATAGCTTCCAAGTGAAAGCTAGTATTGGTAGCTTCCAAAAATTAGCCGTAGCTTTTACTCAGAAGCTAGCAAAATGTGTTTGGTAGCTGAGAGAAAAAAGAACAAGTTGGAAGCTTCAAGCTGTAGCTTTTATTCAAAAGCTAGCTGTTGGTGCCAAACTTAGCCTTAAGGGGAATTATTAGATTCAGGATTGAAGTGGCATGGTGCCAATAAAAGACCAAATAACATGCTTGAAGAGATGGAAATTGCTCCTTGGGGGAATGGGTAAAGATTGCTTCAGAAAATTGTGGATGGGATTTAAATCTTGCATACTTAGTCTTCACAGGATCTATTACCCTTAGTAAAGTCAAACAGCCAAGGATCCATGTAGCTGACACACAGTAGAATAATGCATAGTTTACTCTTTAAGGTGATGATATGCTGGGCTTTTGCCTACTACTTTTTGGTCCTTTATTGCAGGGTTTATGCTAGTGCTTAGAAGTTATTGCCCTTGGTTGATTGAGTCTTTCTTTATACGTGTCTGACATGAATGCAAATTTATAATAATCTTTTCATTAGGTTTATTCAAGAAAAAATAGGAGAGTTTGCAGCATTGAGGTCTCTTATCCTTCTTATATGGTTATGTTTGCAGCAAGGGCTCTGAAAGGAAAAGAAAACAGGCCCCTTTGGAGGAGCTTCCTTCTGGAGCAGGCCTGGGCGATCACATCCAATTGTTGCAGATTTACGAATTGTGGGATGAAAGCTATTATGATCCTGAATGGTGTAAAGAGCGCGGATTGCAGGTATTTTTCTTTCTTGTTTGCCCCTTTATGCTCTGCATATGCAGCAGAATATTGTCCATATGCTTTGGCCTTGTATTCTGAGAAACCTACTGCAAATGGCTGATGACTGATGCCACTTTGGATTTCCTTGAGTTGACAAAGGAAATTAAGCTGCATGGGTCGGAATAAGGTTTCTCACATCAGTTTAATTTCATTGACATGTTATATTATGGAACTCGGTGATAACAGATGCGAGGAATGAAATTTGTCAAGGATGTTCGGAAACAGTTATGTCAATTATTGCAGAAGATCGCCAAAGGTTACTTTTTAATTCCGTATTTGTTAAATTTTGTTTGTTCAATTGTTCAAGGTAGTATTTGTTGGAAGTAGATTGTAGTTATTTCTTGTGGTCTTGTGCGTTTGAAACTAGTTGAAACTCTTAAAGGTTTAGTTGTAGACATAATCTAGGTTACATCAGGGATTGGATATGAAACTCCAGATTTCACTTAAGCTAGAGCCCTTCACACCTTTTAGGCCTTATGAAACAACAGATTGGATAACTTCCATACTTAATTTAGTCATTTAATCAGAAAATTTAACTCAAATCTTGGAAATGCACATTTTGAAAAAATGCTATAGGTATTTTGGACAGATCTTTTTGTTAACCTTTTTTTTGGAATAAAATGTATCAGTGACTGAGTGGGTAGTTCACCTGATAAGAAATTTGAAATCTATTCAAGAGGTCCCTTGTTCGAATCCTGTTAGGGAGCACTGCAAGTTTTTCTCGCCATTAACTTCAGGGCGCATGGGTCTAGTCTAGTCTGGATACCCATGCTAAAAAGAAAAATGTCAGTGAAGTCTCTGTTGTTTAGCATCCCATTTTCTCACTAAGTAAGCAAGATGTTTTCTTTATATCTTTCTTATTGAGGCAAAAAAATATTTCAGATGGAAAGATTTGAAGTGGCAGCTAGTATCGTTTTTGAATGAACGAAAGTGAATACTGAGAAATTACGAGGAGTCAAAAAGAGCCTCTCAATCCCTATCTATCTTTGGTAGAGAAATTCCCCAAACAAATGTAGCTTTACCTCCATAATGAAGGCTAATCTACAGGAAGATCTGAACTTCTACTGATAGGTAAATTGTGAGTATTCAGCTAATCCACTGCCACAATAGTACGGGCCCTTTTCTACAGGGGCTCCTGATTCTTCATGTTTATTGGCTTGCTCTATCCTGCCCATATACACTATGTTCTGCTTTCTGTATACTCACCAATGCTCAGTTAAGATCCTGTCGTTAGCAGGTCTGTAGAGTTCAAGTTGTACGCAATCTTACCCCAAACAAGTGACTTGAGAGGCCCCAAACACCGAAAACGTGGGTGCAAGGGTAGTTGGGCTGATTAGAACGCCCCCTCCCCCAAGCCACGAGGGGATGCCAGTGGAGTGAAACTCAACCAGCACCCCGGAGGGCCCAAAAGCATCCACCCGGGCATCCTGACACCCTCATGTCCGGGTACGCCGAACATTTCTTCCCCCCCCCCCTCCTCAAGGGGACTTATACTTAGTGCTTTTCACTTTCGATCAATAGGGGCTTTGCTTATGATAGAAAAATTAGTGCCCCCACGCACTATCATTGCTTTAAGCGGGCTGACTCCCGTAGCACCCACGACTTTGGTGTTCGGGGCGTCGTAGATGGGTGACCAGTAAATGGCCTCCAAGGGATTTTACGAACTCGAATTTCGACCCTGAGCTCCTCCCACGTCCCTATGGGGTTGCTTGTGCGATATCGTGGAAAAATAACAGACATTGAGGTTCAGGGACCCGTATTGCCTACTTATAGCCCACGCTTCCAGGCCTCCGAGGAACCGGTCGAGTTTCACTCCACCGGCGTGCGTGGTCACTTAGAGAGACTCAAGAGGCCCCCTCATGGCTCGGGAGGTGTCCTGGTCGGCCCAAACACCCTTGCACCCACATTTTCAGCGTTTGGGGCCTCGTTTCAGTCTTAGACATGGGATCCTCCCACGTTCCTTTGGGGGGGGGGGGGGGGCATTGCGTTTTGTGGCACTGTAATTTTTGGGGTTCCGGGACCCCGTTTTGCCACTTATAGCCCACGCTTTTGGGCCCTCCCGGACGCCAGTTGAGTTTTGCTCCGCCATCGTGTGTGGTCACTTAGGGGGACCTAAGAGGCCCCCTTGTGGTTCGGGGGCGTCCCGATCGGCCCAAAACATTTGCATCCACGTTTTCGGCGTTGAGGGCTTCGTTTAGGGTGACCATGACGGGGCCTCTGAAGGCTCTTAGGGTCCCGGTTTCTGGCCATGGACTCCTCCTACGTCCCTTGGGGGTGACCGTGCATTTTCCAGGGAAAATATCACATTTTAATTTTTGGGGTTCCAGGACCCCGTTTTCCCCACTATAGCCCATGCTTTTGGGCCCTCCCGGACACCAGTTGAGTTTTGCTCCATCGGTGTGTGTGATCACTTATGGGGACCCAAGAGGTCCCCTCGTGGCTCGGGGGGTGTCTCGATTGGCCCAAAACCCTTGCACCCACGCTTTCAGCGTCCGGGACCTCGTTTCGGATGACCATGGTGAGGCCTCCGTAGGCTCTTAGGGTTCCGGTTTCCAGCCATGGGCTCCTCCCACGTCCCTTGGGGGGTGCCCATGCGTTTTCGTGGAAAAATATTACACTTTAATTTTTGGGGTTTCAGGACCCCTTTTGCCCACTTGCCCACGCTTTTCAACCGGCGTGTGTGGTCACTTAGGGGTACCCAAAAGGCCCCCTATGGATCGGGAGGGTGTTCCGATCGGCCCAACAACCCTTGCACCCCACCCACGTTTTAGGAAGACCCTCTAGCTGATTTTCTCACACTGTGAATGGCATTCTGGGTCCATTTGGCTACAATGATGGTATCGATTATTAATAATACCACAATTCACTTCTATGTGCTGGGGAAATCTGGTATACTTCAGTTTTGCCATCCGACATACTTCATTTGTGAATCAGAGCAGGGGAGTTGTGTGGAAGGTTATAACTTATACACGTTAGGTGATAACGATGATAGTAAATGATGGTTTGTCACATTATTTGACAGCCCCAACAACATAGAGATTGTGAAAAGCAACCCTATGGGGCCTTCTTGTTTGTGTTACCAGCTGCTGATTATGCTTAAAACACTAGGGAAAGTTGGATCTCCATGTTACTATTGTCTCAAGTTGATTGCTTCCAGTTCATGCTGTCCTATGTCATTCTTTATTTTGTTGAATTTTTGCCAATTTAGCCCTCTACGTTTCGTGGCTACAGCAGCAATGAAATGGACATTGTCAAGCAAATTCGTTGTTGTATAGCTGTCTGTTGCTTCATTGCAAAGTACTGTTGTGTGTAGATGATGGTCTGCTTTGCATGCATGGAGTATCCGGATTGATATTTGCCTCTTTTGTTACCCTTCCACACAAATTGTGATTGCCTTTCATAAGCACATGAAAGCTTTTTCGATCAGTCATCATGTTCTCCTTTCATTTACTTGTCTGCCTGTAAAACAGGTTCAATGGAAGTTCAAAGAAGTCATAGCCGCAGAGAAAGCCTACTAAATTACAAAAACTTGAGGAAGGCATTGTGTGCTGGATATGCTAATCAGCTTGCAGAAAGAATGATTCGCCATAATGGCTACCGGACACTCGGGTTGAAGTCTCAACTTGTCCAGGTAGCAAGTCTTGAATGTTCTTCATTTGTACAAGATATTCTATGTTACAGTAGCTTAAATGATTCTTTGGTTTTATTTTCGATCTCATGGGTTGCTGTACTTGTTTGTTTGTCCCCCTTCTGGGCAGCTATCGTACTTTTGTTTTGTCTTAGATTGGTTAATGAAATAGTATATATTTTTCATATAAGATCGTCGATTCTCTTGAATTAATTTTGCCTATAATTTTGTTTCAATCTTAGGTGCACCCTTCATCAGTGCTGCAAGCAGATGAGGATGGAAATTTTCCAAACTATGTTCTGTACCATGAGCTGATTACAACTTCTCGCCCATTCATGCGAAATGTTTGTGCTGTAGACATGCGATGGGTGTCACCCATCTTGAAGAAGCTCGAAAGTATCAATGTTAACAAACTCAGGTGAGTCAGATCTCTTATAGTGTACAATTTAGGAGGGAAACAGAAGGCTGTTGAAAAGTGATTAAATTCCTTGCAAAACTGGTCTCTTATTCACATTTGCTGTATGAATTAGTGGTGGCGTTGGTCCTCCTGAGGACAGCACACAAGGACAACCTCAAGATGCAGTGAAGAAGGTAGTTCATGAAACTGAGACTCCTGCTGACCGTGACAGCAAAATCCAGGCTGCCCGTGACCGTTTCCTTGCTCGCAAAGGTAAAAAATAGTGTCAGGGACTAGGGCTATCACGTTTCATGCAGATACTATGTGATCAGAGAACTGGTCTAACAGATATGGAGCTCAGACGTCTCTCCTGTCTCTGCCCTAAGTCGGACATGGACACCTGAGAGAGACAGCAAAGAAACACTTTCAGGTTGCTTGAGCATAACAGCCTAGGCTTGGATTTGGGTCAATGATGAGTTGGGGTACAGACATACTTTGCACAAATCAATTCAATATATACGAAATATACAGTGATGCACTCAGCAAACTTAGTTGTAAAGCCCCTTTCTATACCCATGTGTATCATCATTTTGTTCAACATGTTCAAATTAACTGTTCGATTTTGTACACTCTTGTAAGGCTGATTTATATTTGTAGACCATTGCCCAATTTGACATCGTTTCTCACCTACTACAACCTACTTCATATTTTTTATCTTTTTCGTTTTCAATTTTAGTAGACATCAATGGTTGAGGTCGGTATATATAAATTTATCAAAAGTCATTGTGTTTGCCATTTTTTAAAGCTGAACAAATTCAGTCTAATGGGCCGTCCTGCCCATAATAGTAGTGAATGTTAATTAACTGAATTGAGATATATTGTCTCATACTTGCCCCTTCATTCACTTCCTCACTTAAAATTGGAAAAAAAACAAAGATTTCTCATTATGAGACCATTCCAAATGAAAGCAACTAAGTGCAGATTTTAAGTACAATATACTCTATTTAGAGTGTCCCTACTATTTCACAAATTGATGAGGAAAGGGACTGGGGTTGAGAGAAGCACTCTGGTGATTTGGTTACAAGAACATCAAGAAATGTTACCATATTTCTCCTAGCTACTACTACTAAAAATTAACATATCTTCTACAAGGCCATTTTCCAGACTCTAACTATTCAAATTCCTGGTCGAACATCGATCTGAGCGTTGTCTTACCAAAGATGGCTTCCCTCGTCACTAGTTTTATCCCCCTAACCCACAGCTTAGCCACCTCTGCACCACCTTTGCACACAAAGTGAACCTCCTTGTTCTCATTAGTCACCACATGAAACAACCCCGGATCATAACCATTGCGCTTCCTGGGTCTGTCTTGACGGAACAACCAGCTCGGACCCACTTCAGCCTCCGTACAAACCACATTTCTCCTTCGTGCCCTACCCCAACGCAACACCCCAGTTGCGCCCAACATCCTCAGTTTCTTCCAGTGAGGCGCTCCTTTACCTCCTCTTGTGTGCTTCTTCACCCGGTCACCACATAAAACTAGCTGCCGTGCAAGCTGATCAAGTATCACTCGCTCTGCATCGTTTCCAATGCCATTCTGCCTCGCTAGTGAGAGTGCAGTTTCGCGTCTATCGTTCTTGATTTCACATTTTGCACCGTGAGTGATTAAAAATTGGCATATGTTTCCATAGCCTTCCTTTGCTGCTAACATGAGTGGGGTGTAGCCGTCACTGTCAGCGACATTAACATCATATCCCATGCCTATTAATCGACGAACTGAGGCAGAATCCCCACGACGTGCTGCCCAATGCAGAGCATAGGAGGCGGTGGGGGCACGTTTTCCATTATCAAGGGCATAATCGAGGACTATCTTTTCAAGAACTTCTCGATTGCTGCTTGATTCAGGTAAAGTAAATGCTGTTTCTCCATTCCTGTTGCACATTGACACATCAGCTCCGGAACAGACAAGCAAACGGAACGTCTCCACCTGACCACTCATTGCAGCAACCATGGCTGCTGTGAACCCATCCTCATCCTGCTCGTCGAGATTGATATCTGGTTGCTTGGCGAGGATTTTCAATGCCTGAACATCATTTGCTCTGACAGCAAATATGGCAGGAGAAAAAACCTTCGAATTGCTGGATTTGACCATTGTTCCAGCTCTGATCAAGTCAAGGATTACCTCCTGGAACCCTAGTGTCCACTTTGTGGACCCTGCTATCGAGCTTGCAGACTCGCCAGCTGGGTTTACCAGACCAAAGTCAGCGCCTGCTGAGGCTAGTGCTTTGAGACACTCCTTATGCTTGTGTCTAGTGCAGATCATAACAGCAGTTTCCCCAGCACTGTTCTTGGAGTTTACGTTACAGCCACCGTTTATGAGGCACCCAAGTATTTCCACTGCCCCAAGCCGTGCAACCAGATGTATAGGACGCATCTGAGTTTCGTGGCCTGTTTTTAGAGGGAATTCTACGTCTGCACCACAATTCAGAATCACATTGAGCGCTTTTGCGTTGTTGCATAGGATAGCATGGTAGATAAGGGTCCTCCCAAGGTGAGGTGTGTTTGGAGAGAGGCGTTGAAGGAGCAGGCGCAAGATGCTTCCACTTTCTTCAAAGTACTCCACAGCACACCAAGCGAGATCGTATGGTTCAGCTAGTCCAGCGCCTACTTTGCACTCTTCCCCAGTGGCTGGGTCCCATGACCAGGCTCCTAACCTCACTTTGATGTCTGTCCAGACACCCTCCTGCAATAGATTCAAAGATAAAATGTTCATTCGCATGTTATTTTTTACTAGTAAAGTCTTGCATGAACTTGTTTCATTTTACAATGGACCTAAGTAGGAATCACCCTTTTGGGGTGAAGAAGTCAACCCTCTAGAAATGGGAGTCACCACTGCAAAACGTAAGTGTCATCCCTTGCGAGTTGATCCATATGATGGACCAAGTCCATACAAGACATACTCTTTTTTGTAGGCTATCGCCATGCTTAGTTCTCTTTGTTTGCCCTTAACAGTAGTATTCTGTGAGACACTCACCGCTAAAAGAAGTTCAACAACTGAAGCTTGTCTACTAACAATTGAGGCGACAATTGCATTGCAGTCAATGTTTATGTGAAGATATGGCTTGGATGATAGCAGCAGCATGCGATCCATTGCATTAGCATCTACTCCACACTGCAATCAGCAAAGCGATAAATCATAAAAGCAAATCATGTATGCATAACAGTTATATAAGGACCATGTATATTCATTCTATGCCACTGGATATGTTGCTAAGTCTGTAAAAGAACACATGTTGTCAGGACACAAGGAACACGACCAGAATGCACAATCTGGCACGCCTCAAGAAAACCTTTTTCACACTCAAAGATGTTCTGTTATGGGGCAGGGATTAAGCATAATTTTAGTCGAGCTGGTAACAAACTCAGCAAGTACAATACTCGACAAATGACACTAAAAGTGATGAAGAAAGAAATAGAGCTGTGAATATCGAGAAGGAATGCATCGGCATCGCGAAAATGCTGAATATATGTAATCTTGATTCATACTATATATTATGGCAAAGGAGTCATATATAGGCTATTGAGGCTCAAATTATGCTACTACATGGCCTAACAATCGATTTATAACTCTTGAGGGAGATGAAAAGCTCACCTTGATCAACACATCAATAACTTCAAGAAACCCTCTGGAGCAAGCAGTGACAAGGGCATGAACGGCCACTTGTGGGCTGATCAGGTTGGATCCCATAAGTAGTTCTGCTTCCCTTGCCCGCCCTACATAGCTTGCCTCCACTAGCGCCTCCTCACATGCTAGTTGACACGCCCCTGCTTTCAGCAGAACTTCAAGAATTTCAACATGACCCTCTCGAACTGCCGCTGTTGTTGCATAGCCGCGGAACACTCTCTTGTTCACATCAGCCCCAAAACTCTGTCATGAATCGCAACTACCACTATCAGTTACAAGAATTTGAATGAAAATTGACACAACTCTAGCTCGAAAATACTTGAGAATCAACAATTTTGTCACAACTAGCCTCTATGAAGTCATATTGAAATCCAAATCAGTTGCCTAGAATATATGGTGGAAAGGATAAATTTCAACCCTGAAATTGAAAGTATCTTCTCATTAAGCATGAAATTGTGATTATTGAGGAAACCACTTTCCAGTCATCGGTTGTCAGTTTTCAGAATTAACTCTTACTGTATTGAAATACCTACGGAAATACTTTAGCATTGGTAAACCAAAAACCGAGATATAGCAACCACCCAAAAATGTCCTAACATGATTATCTTATACTAAGAGTTTATCGTAATCTCTCTCCCACTTCCTCTGTCACACACACATTCTTTCATGTGTCTCCAGGTTTAGCACTTGCAGCCAAAACATAATCTTAATTAGAATACAAATGAAAGAGATCTAGATCCAACAAGAAGGATTATTTTTCCCTAGATCTCATCTCCACTATGACAGCAAAAGTTAAAAATCTAAATCTCAATTAACCACCATGAACTTGCACTGCTCAACAAAATTGCCAACTTATTTCCACCATTCAAGAATCTTACTGATTTCAAGTGCTAACAAAATAGCAATTCAAAGTTTCAAACTTCAAAGACAGAAAGTTGTAACTAGTACAATTTTCTTTTACTAATATCTTATCTGTGTAGAAAAATACAGCACAAAAAGGAACCTTAAGCCTAAGGCCAGAAAATCAATAAACACAACTTCAACAGTTACAAATATTCTCATGAACTCTCCTAGCGAAAACTGGAAGCTCAAATAAAACCAGAGAATTGTTTTACAGACAGAAATTCAGTAACAAAATCATGTTGAAATACTAATCAGAAAGGCATGAAAGCCAAAAAGATCAACTATTCATAAATCAATCTTGAACATACTATTTCCCAAAACCAAATAAATAAATATGTCACTAATAGGTAAAAAATTGTACAGAAAAATAATTGCAAATTTATGCACAAAGTCGTAGTTTAAAGCCAGAAAATGAGAAGGAAAATGAAGTCAATAACATCAAGATCAAGCCTAAAGTCAAAAATCCAAAATACTTGTCAACTTTTTTACAAGTTCAGACACATAATATTCACTAAATCCAGAAAATACTCCCCCAAAAAAATTGGAAAAAGCTGTGTAATACCAGCAAGCCAGTAATTTTCTGTAAAAATGAAACTTGAACACCACAAGATCAACAATAAACCAGCAATTATTTCCAACTTTTTTTCACAATTTGTTTATCGATTAAATCTTTAGTAAAAAAATAAAGGAAAATTTGACAGAAAAAATTGAAGCTCAATAATTTTACATTTGGAGTTGCCAGTACTTTCAAACTTACAAAATCAACACACATTTTCCTTCGGAAAAGACACCACGAAATTTAGGTAAAAGCTCATCAATTGGTAAAGTTTTCTCTCTCTTTTAGAACTCCAACTAAAAAGAAGCAAAAAAGCAAAATTTCCACCAACTTTTACACACTTTAATCCAAAACAGCAACGCAAAAGCGAAAAAGCAACACAAATTTATTTCACCATACCAGCAATTTCGTAACGAGAACAAGATTCCCGGCGTGAGCAGCAAGGAACAACGCCGTCACATCCGTCGGAAACTCCTCGTACTCGACCGTGACTCGGTGAGCCGACTCGCCCTCGGGAACGAGTTCCGTCTTCCGAGACCTCAAACTCACCGTTCCGACGAAATCGACGTCGACGATCGGATCGGCGAGGAGTTCCAACGCGAGCTTCGTGTCGCCATCACCGGCGCCGGCGAGGCAGGCGTCGATGAGGCGCTGTGAGGCAGCGTCGGCCTCGCCGGAAGTCACCGGAAAGACCTGTTTTCCTGCGAGGAAGCAGCCGGTGGAGTTGCTGTAAACTCTTAACCCTTGCATTGAGAACTGTGACGGCTGCTAAAATGGCGGATTTGCCCCTCAAATCAGCTGCAAATCACAGCATTTACCTCCTTCTTCTCCTCTCTCCTCTGATTTTCTCTCTCCTCCGTTTTCCTCTGAAAGTGTGACTGTGAGAACTGTGATGGCTGCGAAAATGGCGGATTTGCCACCAAAAATCAGCTGCAAATCACAGCATCACCTTCTTCTTCCCCTCTCTCTCCTCTGTTTCTCTCTCTACTGGTTTTCTTTTTCTCTCTCCTCTGGTTTTTTTTTCTTCTTTTTCTTCTGAGAGTGTCACTGTGAAGGGCTGAAGAAGGAGAGAGAGAGATGGTGGGAACGTGGATTTGCAGCTTTAGTGGTATAATTAGCCGTTACACAGTGTGCCGTTGATGTAGTACTAGTAGTGAGTATAATACTTATAATAGTATTATTTATTATTTGGATATTTTAGGTAACTTGTGTCATAGGCTTAGCTAGCACAAATAATTGTAAAAAGGATTTTTTTTTTTTTATATGAGAAAGAAATATTTAAAAAAAGAAAAAAAAAATCTCAAGTACCAAAAAAGACCTCAAAGTGTTTGGTTTGACTAGTAGTGAGTGAGTGTTAGCAACTTAGCATAGTTTATATTGGAAGTTGTTGAGTTGGTGTTTTGATTATTTCTTACTCTTTCTTGCTTGCTATGATATGTGTGAGTCATAGTACACTATATATGAATGGATAAAGTTTGTTAACTTTATTTTATGGGGTTGTACTTTGTGTGACTTATTTTGATATATTGTACTCCCTCTTTCTTATACTATTTCAATTTTTCATATTTTATTTTTGTTGACGATTGTTGATTTTAATTGATCGACATTATTTTGTTGATTTTACTGATGATTTTTTTTTTTTCCGGATTGATTGTTAGTATTTGTTGAACTTTATTAATTCTATTTAATTTTTTTTTACTTTTATTGATTTTTGTTGAATTTTAATAAAATTTACAAAAATAACATGAGCAGAACATAGTTTTAGTTGACTTTGTGCTTTTGCATGTAAATCTATAAACATACTTTAAAGCGCATAATGGTTTGGTGAGAAATATATATAGTTTTGATTGATTTTTTTTTTTTTTTACACCCTTGCAACATATCTCAATCTTGAACAACTTGATGCATTCGTAAAGCTCTTTTTTTCTTTGTTTTTTTAAATCAATTAGTAGAATATTTGATGATAGATATTTTTCACAAACTACACTTATGAGTTACATATTTTTTTTTTCCATCACCCAAACTGTGAGCAAAATAAGTGGTTGATAAAATATGAGTAAGTTTTTACACACATATTTTTGTTTGCCTATTCTGTTTTTATTTTCATTTTTATTTTTATTTTTAGGTGGCATATTAATTGTGAGAGAGGAACTGGATTTTGTAAGATTAAAGTGAGATGTAATAATGTATTTATTAGCACATGGATTCAAATTCAAAATTTGCAATGAAAACATTGAATTGAATTAATTAGTCAGAAATTAGACTTTATCAAATATATGACTATGTGCTCCATTCTCAAATCATGTGCAAGACTCATGTTAAGCTGGTCAAAACAATTTATAATTTGTTAATATTGTTAGCATAAATTGCTCAAAATTAAACTAATATGTAATTATCCTAATTTTTTCGGATCTATTTTCACTTACAATTTAGGGAAAAGTTAGGATGACCTTGAGGGTCATCCATACTCTTTCTACAATTTTTTTTATTTTTTATGGGGAAATATAGTGATATAGAAAAAGACACTGAAAGAGGGTTGGTGATCACGAGGACAACTCTATCATTTTCCTATAATCCAAATTGAATTTAATTTTTCTCTTAAATCGTGAGTTCCCATTGAAAATTAGACGCACGGAGGCAGTAAGAAGTTAAGCACATTGAGGAAAAATTAATAGTAATTGAAAATTATCTCCATACATATTCTTTATNGCACGACACTAAACTTTGTCCCAAAAACTCACCCAAAAAAAAAAAGGGGAAAAAAAACACTGGATCCCCAATGGATACATTTTGGACCATGAAAACTGTAACTTGCAAGCCCGGCCCGTATAACTTTGCCCTCTATTCTATTTAAGTGGATTTGGGTCTGGTCTTCCAAAATCAGACCAGCATCTTTGTGTTTACTGATAAATCTAGGTCTAAGAAGATTTGGGCCAGATTATCCATAAGCCAGATTCAGCAAGACCTGGTAAAACTGATCCGAACTCGATTAGCGGAAATAAATAAAGTGACCAAAATTCGGAATGTTTCAAAAGTAAGGTGATCAAAACTTGACCGAACTGAAATTGATCCGGTTCAATCGGAAACTTTGATACATAATTTGACAACGAATTTAAAAATGATCCTAACCAAATTAACTTAATCCGATCTATAAAACCGATATTTCATGAAATGAATATAGCTTAGTCCGAATGGAGCCGAACCAAAACTAATCCGACCGACCTATTTACCAGATCTAGATTTACCCCACACAATTTTATTATATTTCTTATCGGTTTTAGACTCGACCCGATCCGACCCGACCCAGACTCAGAGCCGACGGACTCCATTTTTTAGGTGGAGGGAGCAACTACGTGGACCATATGATCATCACATCAAGATCATAATACACCGCCTTTGACCATCGTTACCGTCATTTTCAGATCAACGGCTCATAAATAATACCCTTATCACACCGGATAATTTCCTCACTCTCTCTTTCTCTCTCTCACATCTCTCTCTCTCTCTCTCTCTTAAAACTCTCGAAGCAACAGTCAAATCTGCTGCATCGCCGATACGCCAAAGAGCTCCCAATCTTTCAACATCTACAGCTCTAATGGTACGCCAATTCTTAATCCCTAAATTTCGCCACTTTGTTTTTGTCAATTCGTTAATCCCCTCTTTTGATGTTCATGTGATTTTGGCTGTGTAATTCCTCGAATGATTTGAAGCTTTTTTAGGGTTGTTGTTTGTTGAATTAGATCCAACAAAGATAAATGATATCTGGGTTATTGTCTATTTTCTCTGAAAAGTATTCATTTTTGCGTATTATGTGTTGGTTATGTTCGGGTTCGTTATTTGTAGGGTTTGAGAAATGTCGCGTAATAGCTACATTTCGAGCATTATTGGGGCGGGTACTTTTGGGCTTCCAATACATGTTAGGATGAACTTTGGAGCTATAGTTACGCTTTAATGGTGGAATTTGTATCATGCGGATATCAGCGTATATGAATTTAAAGACCCGATTTCTAATAGGAGTAATTGATTGATGCCAATTAACAAAAATTGATCTTTCAAGGCCTCGTATTATCCAGCAGTGGATTTTTGTGTGAAATCAATATGGCTCTTGTGGAGAAATGTAAAGTTTGAGAGTAAAGCTTTGAGTCTCTCCAAATAGGATCACCACAAGATACCGTGCTATACGAATGTGCAACCCATCACCCTGCACTAAATAGTACTCCCTCCGTTCTACAAACAAGGTGACGCTTGGTTTTCCGCAACTCGCATAAACCAAGCGTCACCTTCTTTAGAGAACGGAGGGAGTATATTGTATGATATACGAACCAAAATGGTGGTAGAAGCTCCTAACTAGAAAGGGCAGGCTTATCAGTTATCTGTGAAATGTTTTGGATGTTTTCCACTTTGTTCTTATATTTTTCACTGGATATGCTTGTGACAAGTCTGTATTACTTTGGTTGGGCAAGCAATAGTAGCTGAAGAGGCTGTACACCTTTGTTTGGCATTGAAATAAATAATTGTATGTTGGAGGTTCAGGAACGCGAAGAGATACTGCATTTTTCTGTGAGGAGCATTAGATTGACTGTTGCGATAAACTTATCTTGTGCAAGGGAACTTCCTGAGTGCAGTGATGTAGGGAGATTCTTTGACCATTGCCTTTAGCTGTATAACAAATCTTCTAATCATCATTTTGAGAACAGAGTGACAAGATGAAAAGTTTTAGCAGCTACTATATTTAGCCAAAGCATGAAACTTCAGTACTTTACCGGACTTGAGTTTTGACATACACACAGAAGTTTTTTGTATTGCTTGGGTATAAGTAATACTCATATTTTTAGAACTCAAAGTCTCAATCTTACTCGCCTTGATATTAAGAACATGAGTTACTAGTGGAGCATAATGGTGAACAAAGATCCATAGCCAATCTTAGGGGTTGTTTCGACAAGAATGGGATGGAGGGGCAAACTATCAAGTTCCCTGATTCCCATGCTTGTACAAGAGAATGACCAAAGATAATGGTTTGGAAGTGAGAGTCAAAGTCTTGTTATTCATGAGCTTCCGTAGACGGAAAGAGGGGATGAAGTGAGTTTTGGTTGCTGGGAGTTTTACACACATTTCTTATTGATCTCACTTCAACATCCACATACAAACAAATGGAAGTTTTCAAGTCTACTCCACTCCCCATAATCACTTCCCATTTCCTTCTCCGCACTACTAAAGAATGAATGATTGATTCCCACTACCTAAACCTCCTTTAGAGTCTTTGGTTTCCTATCAGTGATTCCTTCTTAATATGAATGAATGAGAGGAACGTTCATATAGAGTTGATGGAATAAATTTTAGCCATGGAGATTGACTAGTCATGTATATTCTGAAGCTGAAGTTTCTTTCTCATTGAGCTTAGGTTTAGGCCTTGATGATCATGATGGCAGCGTAAATTGGAAGAATACTGTATGCTTGATTGTGTGAGAAATTTTTATAGAACTCTCTCATATCTGATATCTATGTGATTAGTGCACCTGTTCCATATGTGATCATGTGTATTTTATAAATTAAATAAGGTTGCACTATAGCATTATTATACTCTTGCGGTTTTGGGGTAGGAGTGGTGGTGGTGTGAATTTCTGTCCAATTACCAAGAGAGCAAACAACATAGTGGGTTTGAATATGATTGCTGGTAGTAATTCATGTTTCTATGGTAATAGTGCCTTTCCCGAATAGCTTTCTGTGCAACAATTTTAAAAGGCTATTGAACTCTCATAACTTTGTTCTTTGACTATCCTTTTCTCTTCTAATAGGCACCCCTGAGGGGCATTCTTAATCTTCAAAGACTAGGGCTTGGACAGCGCCATTGTGATAAGTTCGGTGCTGGCAGTAGCAGATTGTTCAACACTCAGGCTGCTTCAACATCTACTGCACCACAGGCTCCACCCCCTCCTCCTCCTCCAGAGAAAACACATTTTGGTGGCCTGAAAGATGAGGATCGTATTTTCACCAATTTGTATGGGTTGCATGATCCCTTTCTTAAAGGTGCCTATAAGCGTGGCGACTGGTATAGAACCAAGGACCTAGTTTTGAAGGGTACGGACTGGATAGTTGCTGAAATGAAGAAATCTGGCCTCCGTGGACGTGGTGGTGCTGGATTTCCATCAGGCCTCAAGTGGTCGTTCATGCCAAAAGTGTCTGATGGCCGCCCCTCATACCTTGTCGTCAATGCAGATGAAAGTGAACCTGGAACCTGTAAAGATAGAGAAATAATGAGGCATGATCCCCACAAACTGCTGGAGGGATGCTTAATTGCTGGAGTAGGAATGAGAGCTAGTGCTGCTTACATCTATATAAGAGGTGAATATGTGAATGAACGTTTGAATCTTGAAAAGGCCAGGAAAGAAGCTTATGAGGCTGGGCTGTTGGGCAAGAATGCATGTGGATCTGGCTACGATTTTGATGTTCATATCCACTATGGTGCTGGTGCCTACATCTGTGGTGAAGAGACGGCACTTTTGGAGAGTCTTGAGGGGAAACAAGGAAAACCAAGATTGAAGCCTCCTTTTCCAGCTAACGCCGGGCTGTATGGCTGTCCCACCACTGTCACAAATGTGGAAACAGTGGCCGTATCTCCCACCATCTTAAGGCGTGGACCAGAGTGGTTTGCTAGTTTCGGGAGGAAGAATAACTCAGGGACAAAGCTATTCTGCATTTCCGGTCATGTCAACAAGCCTTGCACTGTTGAAGAAGAAATGAGTATCCCATTAAAGGAATTGATTGAGAGGCATTGTGGTGGAGTGAGAGGAGGATGGGATAATCTACTCGCAGTCATACCTGGGGGTTCTTCGGTTCCCTTGCTTCCAAAACACATATGTGACGACGTGCTAATGGACTATGATGCCCTAAAGGCCGTGACATCTGGTCTGGGGACTGCAGCTGTGATTGTGATGGATAAGTCTACAGATGTTGTAGATGCAATAGCAAGGCTCTCTTATTTCTACAAGCATGAGAGTTGTGGGCAATGTACTCCATGCAGGGAGGGGACTGGATGGTTATGGATGATGATGGAGAGGTTTAAGGTTGGGGACGCAAAATTGGAGGAGATTGATATGCTTCAGGAATTAACAAAGCAGATTGAAGGGCATACCATTTGTGCATTGGGTGATGCTGCTGCATGGCCAGTTCAGGGTCTCATTAGGCACTTCAGGCCCGAGATGGAGAGAAGAATCAAGGAGCGAGCACAAAGGGAGTTAATCGAGGCTGAGAAAAGAGGTCTACTGGAGGCTGCCGCTTAAATAGATCTATGCAGGTTCTCTCTTGGTTTCCCTTATATTAGTTAAGTCAATACTCTGTTATGTTAAGAGATGTTTGCCTTCAGCTATTTTACCTGTCAAAAGCTTACCTGACCCGTTTGGGGTTATGGCACCAATTTTCCGACGCAAACCCAGATTTTACCCCAAAGAATAAAAACAAAATAAAGAAGTGGATTGATCCCAAATTTAACTCAAATCCAAATTGACCCCGATCGAAACCTATGATAGGGCTAGACTTATAAACTATAATGCATGGACACGGTGGGAAGGTGCTGTATCACGTGTCCAACTTGGAGAATGACACGTTTCTAACACACATACAATACACCTTTGCCAATGATATCACCTGTCCAAATGCCCCTTTCCTGTGTCTATACCAGTATCCATATTTTTTCATCGGTCTATGTCGTGCAACCTGGGTTAAAAGCGAGTGGCAGGGATTTGAGTCCATATAGTGAAAGATGCAGAGTCTTGAATTCTTTTGCACAAAATCCTTCATATACTTCTTTTCACAATGGATTATAATCCTTCTATTTCTTTCGGTGCAGGACTCCTGTGCTGGGAAAACTGTCGAATAAGAGAAACCGAAGGAGGGGATTACCCGCTTAGTATAATACAGGAAGGTAGCTCAGGCACATGTATGTCCCAGTAATATGTTCTTTTCTTCTTTCGAAGATGTATCAGCTATTTATTTGGCTGTATTTGTTTGATTGCACTATATTTGACACCTTTTGAAGATGTGTCTGGATGGACACAAAAATTTTCACATTCTCCAGATGTTATTTTCCGTTGTAAGGCAATGTGAACATACCCTCATATTTGCAATTGGTCTGTTCATTAAACACAAGTGAGGGATGTGCTGTAAGGTTTAGCTGCTTTATATACTACTATACCACAATGAATGAGATCATATATTCAAGAGAATGGTTGGATTATTGTTTGAAGATGAAAATTGAAAATCAACTACTATTGATATAATCTTAAGGGTGTATTCATTTAAACCTACCAATTCTGCATTTAGTTCAGTTTAATTTCGCAATTTACTTCCTTTCTCACATAGTATTACTATGAACTTAGTGCCCATTTAGTTCAATTTAGATCGTTTCAGTCTTTCAGAACACACCGTAAGATCTTACTTTATGGGATGATATTTTGCCCTCTCGATCTCCAACAGGTTCGCTACCTCTCCCAAGGGTAGCTGTGTCAAACTTGTTAATATTGCACAGTATGGTCTGAGCAGGGGCAGCAGTTGATGATGGATTCAGAGTTCAGATGTCTTGCCTTTATTTGGAGCAGAAATAAATTTTGTTGGACAAGAATTCAATACTGGGTCAGGGACCAGGGATGGGGTGAGAGGATATTTTCTTTTACACATCTGGAGTGTAATGATGTTGATTCAAAATTAGCTTAACATTTGTATCAGATTTTGCAAGTTCTAACTTAAAACTTTGCAAGTGTGATGCAAAGCAGCAATTGTAAGGGGAGAAAAATGAAAGAAAAGGTAGAAAATCTGCTTCATAGAAACCAAATCAAATCTATTTCCACCAGAATGGTTGGTTAAAAGAATTATCACTCTCTTTCCAATTAAATGTTTGGAGATCCTTATCCCACCTAAAACATTTGTCGCATAAACTTTTTTTCCCACGAAAACTTTAACACATTAAAATGACACGGTTACTAAAAAGAGTTGAAAAGAGCATGTGATTTCAACTTTTGCTCTCAAGTTAAGTGGTTTCCGTCGTTTAGGTGAAAATGGGCCTAGTACTTGTATCCCTTTTAATTAAAATGAAGAGTAGAATATTACTCTGGGACGGACCGGAATACAAAATGTAAAGATTTTTCAAAGACAAAGGGAGTACATGATATGGTATCGTCAATATTTTTTTTTTTTTTTTTTTTTGAATGTGTGTACAAGTCTCAAAGGAAAGTCTTGTTACTTTTACATGAGCTTTATAAATCAACCGTGACTCTTTAGCTACGCAAGAATGTAGAGATCACACTCTCTGCCATATTTGAATGGAAGAAAAACTACAATAATCACCTTACAATCAACCGAACTGAACGATTTGAGTTGAATTCAATTGAATCCAGAACTAAATCGATAAAATGATCATACTATTACTCTATTCGTCATTTCTTCAAACACATTTATAATATTAACTAGTAAGTACTACTATTATTGATTTGTTAAATTAACACCAAATTTTGACTACAGGGACGGCCCCTCTATTCCAATATCTTCTTTTTTTATTTGTGTCAAGCTTAATTGATTGAAGTACGTGCCCTGAACTCTGTTGCAGTCTTGCAGATTGGGGGGCATGATATGAGCATATATACCATAAACATTTTTTTTCTTGTTCCATATTATATGAAAAAACAAACAAATAAACTCTATATGACAAAGTGGGGGAACCACAATTATTTGCGCTGATAACGGCCTTTTTCTTGTCATTCTTTTCAACATTCTTGACATCCAAATCCTTTCACTTTCCTTTTAGCATTTTGACTTTCTTTTCCCAGAATCTGCTGCACAAAACAGATCCCAAAAGGTGAGTACAATATTACCTTACTTTCTTGTATATTCATTTTCATTTATCTGAAACTTTATAGTAAAATATATTCATATTCATAATCTTTGTTCTACTTTGTGTGTAACAGGTGATTAAAAACCATATATTATACCACTAGTGATTTGCAAATCATAACCATGGTCCTAGGGAAGAAGAAGAAAAAGGGCAATTCCTTTCAGCTAGACTACATTGTAAGTGTAATGGAGATTAAGCCATGGCCACCTTCTGTAGCATTATGTTCAGTTCAAACTGTAATGATCCAATGGGAAAATGGGGAGCAAAATTCCGGGTTTTTACCCCCAGGAGTTCCGTCTCTCAATGGCTTCGATGATGGGAAGATCGAATTCAACGAGTTCTTTAAGCTGCCCGTTACTCTAACTGTCAAAAACCAAGGTTTTCAAAAAAATTGCTTGGAATTTCACTTGTATGAACCCAAGAAGGATAAAGCTATTAAGGGTCAGCTTCTAGGAACTGCAACTGTAAATTTAGCTGAGTTTGGGATAATCAAAGATGCTAGGACTATTATTGCACCAATCATCATTAAGAAGGTCTCTAAAGGGATGGCTCAGCCCCTGCTTTATGTACAGATTCAACCCTTTGATAATGAAGGGATTGAGTCTGTGTTGCGTATGATGAGTGAGCAATGTGATGAGGATTCTGAGCGCACTTCTGTGACTGATGATGATGAGGGCAGTTCGACTTATTCCAGGACTCCTAGGGCTTTTCAGACTGGGAACGCGCCTTTACACATGGATGAAATGCTCAACTTTGTTAATGTAAGTATCCATCATCATTGCTAGTTCTTTTCAGAGTTATTTCTTTTTTGAATGATTGATATGTAGGCAGAATTTTATGCCAATGTATGTTGGTTTTTTGTTTCTAGTTGTTGAGATGGTCACATTAAGCCAAACAAAACCATCTCATTGAAGCAAACTGAAACTGTAGAGAGATGGTGCACAATAGATAATTGGCTTAAATTATGAGTATCTATTGTATCCTGGTGCATAAATTCACTATTTCATCACTGGAAACCTCTTTTCTTGCTGAAGTGGGTTTACAGATGGTAGGATGTACGCAACTTTATCTTAGAATTGAACGAAGATGTTGATTATTAGAGTAGGTCTTCTGCTTTTAGCGGGTTGACTCCTAGTAGGTCAAGTAAATGCAAGACATTGCGTACCTAGAGACTGTAGATCAAATTGGATTATGTAAAAAAAAAAAAAAAAAAAAAACCAAACTGAGATTTTGTGAGCTTGAACTTCATTATTTCAGGTGGGTCTAAACTCCGACCATACAGAGGTTCAGCCAAGCAGAAAGGATGATGGAAGAGCGAGAAGATCGACAGAAAGTTGGGAGTCAAGGGAGAGCAAGGAACATATGTTAAGTGGCGAGGATGAATGGGGCTCAGGAAGGAAGAACTCAGAAAGAGATGTTTTCAGCAAATTCTCAGATGTTGCTACCACCAAAAAACTGACCTCTAGAAGTATTAGCACTCTAAAATTTGGCAAAAAGTCACTTGATTTGCATGGCTTTGGTGATAAACTGAAGCACATAAAATCTGCTCGTCTTTCTATTGATTCACCAAGTTTAGGTCCCCTCACTTCTATGCAGTTTTCTGACAGGGGGAGAGAAGACAGTTCTATAAAAGAGGTAATGGTTGATACTAAAAGCCAGGAGAAAAGTGATAAGAAGGAAAAGAAGAATGGTAAACCTGATATTAAAGCTGAACTTGAATCTAGAATCGAGATGCTCGAGGAAGAGCTGAGAGAAACAGCAGCAATGGAGGTTGGGCTCTATTCAGTAGCAGCTGAGCATCTGAACTCGAAAAGGAAGGTTCACGCTCCAGCTAGACGCCTTACTAGGTTTTATCGTCATGTTTGTAGAACAGGATCACAAGCTAAGAGAGCTAGCTCTGCTAGAACTATAACTTCAGGGCTGGTTTTGATTTCCAAGGCTTGTGGAAATGATGTTTCGAGGTATTACCCCATTGCTTTGATTTCAAGCTCTCTGAATATTATTGTGTAGACATCTTTAATCACTTAACATTGCTGAAAGTGACCTTGGTTTGTTCATTTCATCATTTCCATACTGCAATTAGTTCAATTCTGCAATTTATTTTTTCTCTCGCCAATCAGTTGGAATGAGTGTAGCCTTAGTCTTATTGTACTTGGTTTGCACTTTAATGCTACTCATGATGATCATTCTCAGCTTTTGGATTGTCTTTCAATGTACAGATTGACATTCTGGCTATCAAACACAATTGTGCTAAGAGCGATGGTGAGCCAAATAACAAATGAAATGCCCACTTCAGCAGAATCAACTAGCACCGAAACCAAAGGTGGAAGGAAGAAGTCAGAGAAGAAATCTCCACTGACTGACGCGATAGATGCCTTGGATGACTGGGAAGATCCACTGACATTTATTATGGCATTGGAAAAGATTGAAGCTTGGATCTTCTCTCGCATTATGGAGGGTCTATGGTGGCAGGTCGTGTCTAATTCCTACTCGTACTCTCTCTAATTACTTGTTGATAATTTTATCACAACTAGGAATCAAAATGTTATTTCTTACCATTCAGAGGATGATGTTTCTTCATTTTGTGTGTTTCTACAGAGTTTTGCTCCTCATATGCAGCCTGCGAAGAAGAAGAAGAAGAGGATGAGCACGAGGAAAACCCAGAAATGGAGATTCGGTTTAGGGGATCAAGAGCAAGGGACTTTCTCCATAGAACTTTGGAAGAAAGCATTCCAAGATGCTTGTGAGCGGCTTTGTCCCATTCGAGCTGGAGGTCATGATTGCGGCTGCTTGCCAATGTTGCCTAAAACGGTATAGAAAACTCACGTTAGCACCATGTTCTCTTTTCCCTGTAATATGCGAGAGAAAAATTAAGTTGTATAACTGAACTAAAACAAAAATAGAGCCAATAGTACCAACCAGAAAGGGAAAAAAATCATCATAAGAATTCACTTATATATGATATTGGTCATTTGCTACCTTATTGAATGTAACATGTTGTATCATGTTGTCTAGGTGATGGAGCAGTTAGTGGACAGACTAGACGTGGCAATGTTCAATGCTATTCTTCGCGATTTAGATGATGAGATGCCAACAGATCCGATGTCTGACCCTATCAGTGAATTTAAAGTTCTTCCTATCCCTGCCGGGAGATCAAGTTTTGGTGCTGGTGCTCAGCTGAAAAATGCTGTTAGTGTTTCATCCAGTATCTGATACATTTCGCACCAATTGTTTCCCAAAATGGTCAATTTAACATGTGTTTTGTTGCTTGATCTTCCCTTTTGACACCTAGGTTGGAAGCTGGTCTAAATGGCTCAATGATTTCTTTGGTCATGACGGCATTGACCCGTCAAAGGATCAGGACGAATCGAATGATGAAACAGCTTTCAAATCCTTCCATCTCCTTACTGCATTGGGTGATCTTATGATGCTTCCACTTGGAATGCTCGCAGACGCCACCACGAGAAAGGAGGTGAATTTTTCATCTCATTTATTCCTTCCTTATTCTTGAATCTTCCAATACCTTTTTGAGTGATTATTGTATGTATAGACTTGGTCCATCGTATGAAAAGAGTAACTCCTAAAGTGACTATTGCTTTTGGAGGGATGACTTTTTTTTTATCTCAAAGGATAGGGGTGACCTTTTCAGCCGACAGGTTAACTTCCACATAATCCAACTTATGGACCAAGTTCATGCAAGAGTTTGCGATACTTTTATGTCACTTGAGATGGTTTTGGTTCTGACTTCCTATGTTAATCATAACTTGAAGGTATGCCCTGTACTTGGTGGACCGCTGATCAAAAGGGTCTTCACCAATTTTATACCAGATGAGTTTTCTCCGAATCCCATTTCACAAGAAGTTCTTGATACTTTGGATCTCGAGGTTAGTCCTTCTTTGTCCCCAACAATGAGCAAATCTCTCTCTTCTTCCTCACGTTTTGATCACTGTGATATTCCTCGCAATTCAGGACCCTCTCGAGAAGGCTGCAAATGATTGTATCAGGAACTTCCCCTGTGCAGCAAACCCCATAGTCTACTCACCGCTTCCAGCAGCATTATTCTCAAGCTTGTTAGGAAAAACAAGTAGTCAAGCTCACCAGAAAAATGGGTCCTCATTACTTAGAAAATCGCACAACAGTGATGATGAGCTCGATAAGTTGAATATCCCACTCGCAATCAACGTTAAGAATATCAAAATCTCTCCTGCTTCGTCTAAACCCAACTGGATGCCGAAGGGGAAAGGGGGGAGAGACATTGTCAGGTATAGACTCTTGCAGGAAGCATGGAGAAACGATACATGACATTCAATTCAAACGACATCTTCTACACCAACTTCAGAAAGCCTCTTTCGTGGGACTTAGGTCCCACTGGATTATCCAAGTTTAATTGCGATTTCTGGAATTTGTAGCAATTTGTCATCTCAAAATGTTCTCAATGAGGACAAACTGCTTCAAAGAATATCTTATTGGCTTCACAAATATTGAACGTTTCGAGAAGAGTATAGTATGAGACATGATTGTGTTCTCCGATCTTCACCAAAGAAAAGAAGAGTATACAATAACAAAAGATGAAAACTCGAGAATTCATTGTTTGCATTTTGTCACAACATTAGTAACACGGGATGTCTTCATTGGATGTACAAGACCAACAGAATCCATTGGATGCCCTTTTCTATAGAAAGAATTTATGCAATTGACCCTAACTACCTAAGAGAATATAGTACATCGATAGCTTACGTCTTTACATTTCCACCCACCACAAAAATCCAATAGATTGTTCAAAATATTTGGTCTTCAGATTCTGATGAATGAAGCTCATTTCTGGTTGCAAGCAGACCATACATATGTGTCAGGATGGAACCGTTCAATCAAAATGGTGTTTAACTCTACTGTAGTTCTAGCAACTCTCGGATCCCTTCACAAACCTGCATTAACAGTAGAGCCACTGTCAAATCATATATAGTTGACTACGACAGGATTAACCGATGAAGTCATTTGTTGTTGGTTTCAACTTTCAAGTTCTCTGACTCCGAGCACAGAGAGACAGTCGAACTACCAATTACAAAAGGTTTTGTCAACAAGATATCAGGATTTATATGCCTACCAGCTTAATTTGGGCTTTGATTGATGCAATCAGATGAGTATACTCCTCTATTTGCCTGCAAAAAGAAGCAATCACATAATTTTGAAAGTGATTTTCAAAATCTGCACGTGATTCTCATTAAGATAGCTCCTAAAGTTATGTAACCCAGTGATTTCATTTTCATAATCCATTGACTCAAAGCAACTATTTAGCCCATCCAAGCTAACAATAGTCACTGTGTGATGTTCTCAATATGGCAGAAATTCTATAAATACCACCTTGTCTATCCATTTTCGCACTAGTCCATGAAATTAAAGGAACAAGCCAGAACAGATGGAGTGATATGCTCACTCTGTCTAACTTCCACCGTTTCAACACTAAAATAAATTAATTTACTGCATTCTTTTGATTTACTATATTGAAATATTTTTCATTATCTTCTACTCCCTCACCATAAACCAGCTTTATCATGTGTATCCCATCCAAGCTCAGCCATCCTTTTTATCTTTTTTTCTTAATGTTTGGAGGGGGCGGTGGTGGTGGACCAAACTGTTACAGAAGAGCAATTTACACTATAATCTTGGGGGGGAGGGGGGAGGGGGGAGGGGGGAGTACAACAAAAGTATTTACTTGGCCAGCCGTTCTTCCCTTGCTGCAATATAAGATAAAGCTTCAGACCAGGTGAACTCGACATGAAAACCCAATCCGACATCTACAAATATGTGGCGTGTGTCAGGGCTGCAAGCATGCAAACAAAAATAGTGATAAGCAAAAGTGAGAGTCATAGGGTGGGGTGGGGTGGGGAAACGGAAAGACAGCTAAAGGTCATACACTTCTGCTTGCATATAAACTTCTGAACCAAGATTGACTAAGGTCTTCAGCTTGGTAACACTATTCTTCTCCAAATTCTGTATATTCCTTTTCAAATCTGAGCTAACACAAATAAATCAAGAGAAACAATAGACTATTTTATATCGATGCATATCTTATGAATTTATGATTCTTGCTCTATTGCCAATGGTCATGGAAGAAAATTGAAATACTTGTGAGAATGCTATGCATGTTTTGTATCTTAAAAAGCAACGAACTTCAGATACAACTCATACAAGAAACAACAAAAATAACATGTGTACTCCAGTGAGGCAGCCAGAAGTCGATGAATAACAGGAAGTGATGCAAAACTAAATTAAGTATACAAGAAGGGATCAACAATGTGATGAACTAATATGATGGAAAAGTAACTGGAACCAGATTTAGAAAAGGATACAATATCTTCTGCTGTTCGAATATCTTGTCCCTGGAAGGAAGTACAAACAGAAGTGTTAGCTAGCAGATACACAAGGATTTGGGTAGGACGTAGGACAATATATCGAAACTGTTGCCATTTCATTCATTCCTCCCGCTTTCACACACTCTTACACAGGATCAGATTCAACAAAACAAGAAAATTCCTTTAGCTAAAACCCTTTTCAGCATCTTTAACCCTTTGAATTACTATATTTGGGTTTAAAAATCATGATAACCAATGAAAACTCTTTCCCCATTGTAATCATCTATTCCCACTCTCAAGGTCCGAATTTGCTCTTTCTGCCCTTCCCCCATCCCCCACAATCAAGAACGGGATTTTTTTTCATCAAATAGTGCTATGGCAACATAAAGAAATGACTACACTAGTTATTACCTTTCAGCAATGGCCTTAACAAGGTCAGGCTTTAAGCGGCGGTCAACAAATTCCTCAAATCTCTTTACCTTTTCCTCTCGGTACTTATCCATTGGAAGCCCTTCCTACGACAATGGAACACTTAACAGATAAATAAATAAATAAATAGTAATACAAGTGTCATGGAAAATAATCAGATGAATTACTATCATCACATCACCAGTATGCTAATATGGTGATATATGTTCCATATATAATTATTTTACAAAAGCCAAACATAAAAACAGAGTTATATTACTCATAAACACCACCCAAATTGCTAAACTATGAAGTCTTCACCAATTACCTCGCCCCAAAAGGCCCAAACATACAGAAAGATTGCATCCAAAAGTTACCAATTTCACACTCTAGTGATTAGCATGTCACTGTATAATTAAACACTTATATCACTCACAATCAAGTGCCCAGTATTGGCAATTAAGCAAATTAGCTAATGAAATGAACCCTTCACATTTAATTGAATTAAACCTGGTATAGCATTGAGCATCAGAAGAAGTTGCTACAAAAGATATAAAATTTCCTTAGCACATAAATTGAGTTGATAATAAGAATACTATTATCGTGTAATGACTGACCCATATACTTGCGAAACATATACACAAACACAAAACATTGTTACCTGTTCCTTAAAAATCAAGAAAGGATAAAAATAGAATCTTTGATTTTTACCAACAAAGTACAACCGAAATTAAACCAATTTCTCGCTGATGTATAGAAGAATCAAATACTGATGTAGTGGTAGATTGACAAAAAAGAAAACAGAATTCTGAATTACTTAGAGAGAGAGAGAGAGAGAGAGAAACCTGGGAAACGACCGGCGGCGAGCAGCCGGAGGGAGAGAGAGAGAGAGAATGAGCAGCAGGCAGAGAGCAGAGGGGTTTCTTTTTGAGTTGTGACTTGTGAGGGAATGAGATGGTGGGGAAAAGAAGGGAACTTTTGTTAGGAATTTTTTTGGGTGATTTTTTTTTTTTAACAAGATTCTAACATACTTATAGGAATTTTAAGGCTTAAGCAAAGTTATCTAGGTTTTTTTTAAAAAAAAAAAAGGTAGGAAAACCACTCTTCTGCTAAGTGCTAACGCATATGGAGATAAAGGTTTAGAAGCAAATGATTATGCATTAGTGAGAGAATACAGGTATAATAACTAGAATACTATCTGCACCAGTGGTATGTTAAATTTTAAATATGCAAGTTTGTAATTTGTACATGCAATGATTATGTCTATGGCAATATTATCAAAATTATCGTAAATACAAAGAAGGGTGAGTTAGGAGAGGATAATCTGCATGGTACTGAATCCATTTGATTCCCTCAAATTAATATCGTACTGAATCCATTTAGAAATTATCTCTAGTTCTTATAATAGTACTCCTAGTAGTTTAGTAATAAATCGTAAATTGTTAGGTATCTTTGTTGGTATAGGTGTGGAACATAAACCAACATAGGTTGATTTAGTGGGATTCAATCTAGTGAAGTTTCCTCAACACCAGAATTTGAATCATACCAATGTGCATGTACAATTAAACACACAATAGGTATAACGTTCAATTGAATATGGCATGAAATGCAAAAGAATGTAGTGCGTATTCGTCTTTTATTCTTTTTACGTTATTATGTTAATTGGTCAAATATGGTTATATTATGTCGTGTTCATGTGATCTCTTATTCATGATGTTTGAATGATGTTACCATAACTATGTTATAGAAAACTAACTATAACTTGATTGAGTTCTTAAATTCCAGGAACCAGAGCTAAGGGATGTTAGAATCATGTTCCCATAACCATCACTTACATCAACTGCCTCCCTAACACTACGAGGAACATTCAGTTTCAAAACGTCCTTTGACAGATAATATTTTACAACTCTTTGCATCCCAAACAAATAGAGATATCTGGACTAGGAAACAACTGCAAGTCTCATCTGGCAAGAGCTCTAGTTCCAGAACACGATCTCAGGTGCCCTCATGAACCTTTCGCGTTGAACTTCCTCACTATTGCTTGTTAATCAGTTTCCCACTCATTAGCCGATGCTTCATCAAACTCCATGTCGCTGAACACAAAAGCCTTGAGATGTACTTCAACTCAATATGGAAATTTTCTATATACAAATATCCTTCCCCTATAGCCTTCACTTAAGTTTCCCAACCTGCATATAAATACAAGCTAACTTCAACTGAATCCTACTCATAACTTCAGACATAAGTTGTTACCACAGTACACAAATTGATGTATGAAATATGAATGGCACAATATGTGGTCATCAAGTCAAACACGAGATCAGAATCATAACGTTGTAACTTTTGTTTATCTTATTAAGACACTGTTGAAATGTCATGTCTTACAAGTTTCAATTACATAATGCTACATACTTTACAACAGATTTAGCAACAATGATTTGTTTCACTTCAGATAACACTGTAGCATATGCACGTTCCAGCAAATCCATCCCAAGTGCACCTTCTATACCAAAACCTGGAAACCTGGCATTTGCGGCAAAATTCAAGGGAAAAGGAAAAACAAACAAAAAAGAGCAAATTTTGAATTTTAAAGATTAAGGCACTTCAATTATCATCTAATTCCCAGCATGACACCAGATATCCTCCAGTTCAGCAACATAATGTTTGTAACGCTGGTTTCCAAAATGACAACACAGAAAGAGAGATAATCTAAGGTCTTTTCAATGAAAAACAACAGTCGAGGTAGAGATCTTACCAATTGGCTCAAAGGTTATTCTTCAGTGCATCATAATGCCCATAGCCATGATAAAGAACACAAATTGGGTTCTGCTTACCGTACTCTTGACCATATTCTGCTATAACTTTAAGGTTACTGGATTTCTCGTCAAGCATGTGAACTGTGATGGGCATCCTGAAAATAGAATTCATTAATTATTTTAGAATTGTTAAAACACAAAACAACAACATAGTAGCTAATTCGTTAGAATTTATAATTGCATGCCAGTAAAGTTCTTGTAGTCAGAGTCTATGCAGGACACACAAGATTGAAGAGCTCACTCAAAGGGGATCAAGTAATTGTCCCATCAGGCATCAACTCATTAAAGCTGAAGCAAAACCAGCCATTGAAGCTTTTGGTTACACTTACTCTAGCACATGCGAAGACATAAGAAGCTCAGGTTCTCCTCCCCAAACATGAGGCTGTCTCATTTGACGAACATATCTGTCAAACCCATCCTCCAGATACCTGCAATTGCGCATTAAAAGGAAAATTGATGATCAATTGTAGAAGAATAAGTTCCTACATGTCCGTAGGATGAGGTAACAAACACTACAAATCACCTCAAGCTATAATTTTATTCTTTTAATATTGTCCTATGACGAAACTCAGTTATCTGCTTATACACTTACCATTCAGTATCTTTACGTCTCTTGATCAGTTCATCAACAACCTGTAAATAGAAATACAAGTCCTTGCTGGTGAGGAGGTAGGAAGTTCCACAATACTCATTGACATAGAACTAGAAATCAAAAACATTCAGAGCTCAATCGATAAAAGAGGTGCCAATAATCATAATTAGTTCAGGAAACCTCCATAATGATCCTTCCGTATGTACCTTTTGTCTAAGTTCATCTGCAAGTTCTTTCTGACAGCTCTCATTTGGAGAAGACTTCCCATTCCTAAGACAGGCACCATGGACCACAGCGCGAAACAAACATCTTCCATCTCCAGGTATACCTAAAGGAAAGGGATGTCAATATATACAGTACTGTAAGAACACTATACGCCACGTCAAAGATTGGTTTCGTATTATTCTTTTTGTCTTTAAGAGGGGTGAGGTTAAACGAATAAATCTATAGCCAAACACCACAACAGCTAACCCAACATGGCCTCGAGTTTAACAAATTCCTCTTCCTACAGTTAATAACATCATTTTCTTTTCAATCTCCAACTTAGACAAGCTACCATGATACTAGGGAGGTTTTGTAAAAACGAAGAGAGTATCTACAATGCAATGGTTCGTAACCCCAATACTGAACATCTTTTCCATTTTCTCCAACATATTTTCCTCTTTTGTGCCATGACTTTTCTTTGTATCGCACATGCAACCATGAACTACACATCTGAAATTATATCCACTAATTTTACCCCCAAGATCATAGACCTGAGAGTAAATATCTAACCCATTAACAACCACAAAAACAAGAAAAAAAAAAAAACAAAATAAAAGCACATCATACCATGTCCAAAATCCATGACGATTGAAATATTTTCGACGAAAAAATGGACAAAACCTTGATTCAGAAACTCTAGCACCCAATTATCCCAAGTCTGCCATTTCAAAACCAGTTATTACAACAATTTCTTGTTTCACAGGACAAGTATAATTCTATAGTACTACCATAACACGTTATTTACTGCAAAACGCAACAAATTCAAGCAAGAAAAATGAGGTCACAAACCCAGAAACTATTACAACTACGACTTGAGAAACAAGAAAACCCAGAAAAACCAAGCACTCAACAAACAAGGAACAGTAAAGGTGGGAAACAAGACTTGTTTAAATGAAAAAAGCAAACACATACGAATTTTTTGGAGTTGAGCTGAATTGTTACCCAAAGAAAATTCAGATTTGGGCATTTAGCTCCAAATCACTACTTAAATCATTAAAGTACAAGAAAAAATGCTATGAATTCTCCAACTCCTTAAAAAAATAAAATAAAAGGAATTTGTGCTATGTATTGGAGGAATTGTGAAGTGATTCGAAATGAGAGGAATTTAAATTACCAGTGGATGTGAAAATCTCCGTTGATTGAAGATGAACAGCGACTGATGAAAGAGGAGAGAGAATCGAATCCCATTGACATTTTGGTTTTGGAGTATCAGAAGAGCTGGAAAGTTTGGGGAATTTTTGGAGCGAAGAGAGAGAGAAAGAGACGTTGAGTTTTTGACTCGGGCAACAAGGAATGGGCCGGGTTGTGGAGGCCCAATATGGATTTAGAGGTGGCATTTCGGCCCATTTAGGCCCAGTACACAAAAGAATAAAGCTGGTTATGGGTCGGGCCAACATAAGCTGGGCTGAGCCCAACATTGTGTCATAGAGCCCATTGCACTGAACTAGCACGGCACAACATGACATGACATGAGTAAGAAAATTACAAAAATAGTACAAAGTAGAGTAGGAAATTTCAGGTTGGTTCGGCATATAAATAGGACAAGAGACTGATCGTACCAACTAATACTTGTGTATTGGCACCGGTTGAAATTTATTTAGATGAATATAAAGTATATTGACCCTTACACATTTAGATTTTTGCTTTTTTAACAGAGACAATAAAAGCCAATTACTTAATCGATTAGGTTGAGATGGATGTTTTCAACTAGTCAATAAACAAATTAGGTTATGAAATTAGGTTATAATCAGGCATTTCTGAAAGCCATTTATAATATATAACTTTAACTCTAACTCGAACTCAACAAAAAAAGAAAACATATTAGGATAATAGAACACATCCTACTTTAGTAGTGCAAAATGTAAATTGTGGACAAGAGGCTCTGCATGTGTAACTGCAAAGGCCAGCTATTAATTGACTTTAAAGATTAAATAGTGAACCAGACAAAGTCTCTTTAAGATTTAATCTCTCCCCTATTAATAATGAGAACCATAAATAATCCGGATTAAACGTAGGTTTAATATTTACAATAGACATTATCCTTTGAAAACTTGCATATAGATCTCTAGTTTAATCTCTCAAATTCGTTTTCAATTCTAATAAACTTGAAACAATTCTTTTGCATTTCTACTTCCTTTTATTTGCAGAGATTTTGTCAGCTTTATTGGAAAGGTATGAGATTACTTGCTTCTTTGTCTGGTTTTGTGATGTGATTCTTATACAAATATGATTTTGATCATTGTGTGTCCAATCCTCTGTTCACCATTTCAAGTTTTCTTTTGAATGATCATTTAAACACCCTTTTTTTTTCTCTTAATTTTTGGTTACGAATCTTGTTTTTTGTCGAAACAACATTTATACTAGGAACAATTTAATAATGGATAACATCTTTCGGTTATTAAGCGGTCTAGAACCATCATATTACCCACATATTTAAATAATTACGTAATATCGCTTTGGAGATCATGTTTGCTTCGCTAACTAATGAAAAAGCACTTGATAAAGCTCATTAGGAAAAGGATATCGACCCTGATTAGATGATTACATTGGTTCCTTAATCTACTTTATGGGTTCATGTAAGACAAATCTTCTAGCAAATGTTAGCTTCATCTCAGTCACAAGATATGTATGAGGCAAATCTTCATCCCAATGCTATACATGTTTCCACCTTAGAATTTGATACGGTTTATATGCATCACACATTGCTTTTTTCTTTTAGAAAATTCATAAGCAAAAACATATTATTGATCACAGATTTCTACCAGTTCATCCAAAATAATTTTACCACAATAATCTTGTGACTATACATACTGATGCAACAAAATACAATATCTCAGGGTTGATATGTCAGACAGCACGGCCGTGACATCTAGACGACGCCCCTTATTCACATTTGGAGCTTCTATGTTAGCAATAGCTCAGAACCTCTGTACAAGATCAGTTGAGCTCAAGGGACCAATTGGTTCAGTGGCTAGGCGGCTAGCCAACGCAACAGGGTCAGTTGCGAGCCCCTTGGCCTATTGGATACAATTCCAATGGCTCGTGATCCTTTCCCATGTTGATGACCACATCTTATCCATGGAGAAGAATGTCGAGTCACTTATCCCAGCATCGAGCCATGTCTTTGACAAGCTCGACACCCTGGTCGACAAGGTAGAGTCACTCCCTAGGAAGCTTGATGAAGCGATGATAAACAAATTCCCCATTGTTCTCCACAAGGTTCCTTTACTTGAGCAGGGTGTGATTTACACTGTGAAGTGGTTGGAATTTGTCACAAACGCGTTGATGATTTGGGGATTGTACCACAACACTAAGGAGAAGGAAATTAGAGTTGATATAAGTTCCGAAGAGCAAAAACACAACCAAGAAGATGAAATACAAGGTAAGGCCTCAAGAGATTCAAATGCATTGAAAGGTGATGATGTGTCTAGCACAATGAAGTGCTCGTACAAAGAAGCGTTGGAGAAAGGGGTGGCTTTGCAATTTATGGAGGTTGACTCACTAGGCGATGCAAAAGATATCGAGGAAAATGGGGATGAAGATCATGAAGTGAAGGAGGAAGAAGCCGAAATGGAAGATTATGACATTTTTACAAAGGAAGATCCGTTGCTGGAACTATTTGATTTTCGATGGCAAACACCAAAGTTGAGATTCACAATGGCGCGTTCTGCATCATACACATAGAATCATCACAACCATTGAAGGCATGCATACTTAGATTTACAAGATTAGTAACTATGAGTTTAGTCATATTGTGCAGTTTTGATATGCACAAAACTCAGGAGCTGCAAAGAGAAGTAGCTTGTTAGTTTGTAGAATATTGACCTTAGCTGATGTCCTACAAATGGTGAAGAACATCCCCATTTTGGTGATGTTTTTAATGTAATTTGTGTTTCTCATTGTCTTGAGGTTACACATTTGTTTTAGGTTATATACTCATTGTTTCTATGTTTGTTTCCACAAATTAAGGATTTGTGTTTGGCTTGGTGGAGAGCAAATTCACTTCATTTTGGCTATTTGATAGTAACATATTGCCTTCCATCTCTCAACTTCAGGTCCAAATCACATATGCCTCTAAAATACTAAGACAAGGTTATGAACATAACTTCGTAAATGGAAATGTATTTGGTTTTGTCTTGGCCAATTACATAACTTGTAGGCAACAAATTTGTTTTCATTTTGAATATATGTTAGTGAAAAATATTTTCCGCTCGGACAAGTAGAGTCTATGAGTCTATATACCACCAAAGTTATCGAGCTTTCTGATAGGAAACCTCTAACAATTACAATATTATCCTACATTACTTTAATTGTGCCCCAATAATGTTTTTCTACATTTTCAAAATCAAAATTTTCCTTTGTTTTGGCCCCATTGAAGGGATATATGCAAATCAACACCATAAGAGAAAATGTGTTCTCTTTTTTCCTTTACCCATTCATCCTATGTTATTCAAAACCATGTGATGTTGAAAGTAACAAGGAAGATCAATGGCAACAAAAGCAAGACATGTACTCTCTCTTTACGAAATTAATAGTCACTTTACTGGTCTAATTAAAAAAAATGACTATTATTTCCGAACAAAGAGAGCATGTGGACAATTGCCCATAATGATGATGGTCCGAGAAGCCAACCTCTTGGTACCATACATACACATAAAGCAAAGATTTGTACTCTGTACAATATATGAAGATATAAACTCCAATAGATCCGAGGCTCTTCTGAGTAATGACTAACATAACACTTTGCTACATGTTGTATCTCTGCTCTGAAGACCAGACGCAGAAGAAAGAGAGGAAAAACCATATCCATAGATTACATTGCGAGTGGGAGGGAGTTGAGTGGGGGACCTGTACATCTTTTTCCTCTGTTTTACAGAACAAAAATGGAAGCTGCCCATAGGAAAACAGGCAAAGAAAGAGGAGATCAAAAAAGAAGATACAAGAGAAAATTTATACATGCATTCATGGCACACAAAAAGGCAGGTCGGTACTCGAGAGAGGCTGCTCCTGAGCTAACATTGAGGTTGAGGGGCCGAGAAATGTTTGGTCTTCCGGAAGAAACTAAACGTCTTCCCCATCTTCCTTCTTGAGGTTGTTTTGCCGAGTGGCTTTGGGTCAAGTATCGGCCTAGTCTTCTCACTGATAGATTTACTAAGTGGCTTTGGCTCAGGAGGTTGAGCAGTAAATTCTCGAACAGAAGGGGATCGTTGAGCTCGTTGAGGAGGAGAAGAATCACGTTGTCTCTGCTCTCGGAATAGCATCAGAAGCTTCTGAGCCTTGTCTCTGCCTCGAGCAGTCCCGTTGACTTGGAGAGAGACCAATGAAGGGATCACTCCTTCTTGTAGAACCATTTGGCTGCACTTGTCGTTCCCATTGCAAAGGATCAATAGGCATGAGACCGATTGTTCTTGCTCGATGGGTTCACCAGTGTCCAATATGGTTGCAAGCGCGCTAATTAGCGCTGGGGATGATATGATTGCATCTTTTGCTGTGTTGTTTGATGCTAGGTTTATGAGCACGGCTATGGATTTCTCCGTCCATGTCTGGTCTCGGGGCTCGTGAAGGAGAATTTGGAGCCCGTTGAGGATACCGGATTTAAGGAGGTGTGGGATGTTGGGTGGGTAAGTTGAGAGATTAAAAAGAGCGTGAAGGGAGTCGAGTTTCCATTGCGGGTCAGTATGAGCAAGGAGGAGCTTGATTAGAAAGGGAATGGCTTTGCTAGAGCCTATGACCGGTTTTGATTCTTCGAGGCAGGAAAGGTTTAGATAGAGAGCGGCTGCTAATCCATAAGAATCGGGATCAGCCAGCATTTCTTCCACCAGAGGAATGACCCCAGCCGCTAGCATCAACTCCTTGTTTCTGCAACAAAAATAGACGTTAAGTCTTGGCTACTTCCAATAACTAAAAAGCATAATTTGAAGGAACTTCACATAAGCACCAACACTTAAGTGACGGCAAACGACAAACTCTTCATAGATTTTTAGATATAATTGCTTATTGTTTTCTTCTTATTGCAAGGGCTTTATTCATGATGTTTCTTTGATGCATAAAGGCTCGAGTTTCTACGCACTAAGAGAATTTGTTCTAAACCTTCCGCACAATAGGTTGTTCCTTTAGTATTTTGGTGGCTTGAACCAAAGGTTCACCCTGAAACCATATGATCAAAATTAATCTTATTCACACAGGGTCAACCCACAAAAAGTATAGTGCTCCCAACAAGTAGTGTCTTCTTTCACACGAATCCAACCCTCGACCTGTTTGATTGGCCTCTCAATCATCACTTCATGGCCTCTCAATATCACTTGTATAAATTAGATTTGTGAAGCAACAGCCTAGACATCACATAAACACACATACTCTATTGTTCTCTTAAACCTCCATTGTAATGCCTATGCTAATTCATGTTTTAGATTTGTGAAGCAACAGCCTAGGCATCACCATAAACATACATACTTTATTGTTCTATTAGGCCTCCATTGTAATGCCTATACTAATTCAAGTTTATATCTGAACCAAAATCGGCATTGAAATGTTTGAATTTGGTGGTCTCGTCTAATACAATTTTACCACACAGCATCTTTGATCTCTTAGACTAACATATAACAAAAATCAGTACTGCATAATAAAATAACAGAAACTGGTTTAAGACAAAAACAAAAAAGAACTGACCTGTTATTGTTAACAGCAAGGTTAAAGAGTGCCATAGCTCCCACTTCCAAAGCCAAAGCACTTCTTTCATCAATTGCAGAGCTAAGAAAGCGTACAAGTGCTTCAACAAACCCATGAGCACCCATGAACATCCTCGCTTCTTCGTCATCTTTCAACAGCCGCCTAATCTGCTCGACAACCTGAATCTTCTTTCGTAATTCTTCCTCTCCTTCTAGAACAGCCAAAAAGTTCTCATACTTTTCAAGAACATTGGAATCATTCTCTTCCTGCTCTGTGGAACCACTATCACCTTCTTCGTTCCCTTCAACCTCTTCAATGACATCATTCTCCAGTGGCACCACCTTCACCCCCTTGAACTTGCCCGAGTTACTGCTATCTACCGACTTAGACTGGGCCGAATCAATATCGGACAATGCCAGCCTCCAATAGTTGAGATCAAGAGACTCAGGTGGCCCATCAGGAATAGGAACAGCGTTCTGCTCGCACCAACTAGCAATAAGACCCTTTACACAATAATTAGGGGTCAAACAAAGATGAGCGAGGTGCTGTTGGGTCTTTGGGCAAGTATTGTGCCCATCGTTGAACCACTTCTCAATGCAAACTCTCTCATAAGTCTGTCCCGAGGCAATGATCACTGGGTCATACATAAGCTGCAATGATATCGGACATCTGAGCTCTTCTGGCGGAATGGGAATTTGCTCAGACCTCCTACTGTTTGGCTTTAAAGCAAAAGACGGCTTGAAGTTAAAAGAATTAATTTTGGAGAGCTGTCGGTCAAATGCCCTCGTATTGCAGGCTGGAACGCCACTATCCTCGGAAGATCCTTGAACTGTAGGTGAACAAGGTCCAGAACCTTGGGAATCCTGATCATCCCCCAGGTCACTTCTAAACAACTTAGAATACTTGCGCATAAGATGTAAAAGGTAAGCTACAATTGATTCTTTCCGCTTGTCTTCCTCCGCACGGGCTTTCTCAATGAGTTTCTTGAGAGATCTTCTTTCTGCAAGAGCGGCCCGGGAAGATGTAATGCCGAGTTTAGTTGCAGCTTGGTGGAAAGATTCAAGCTCATTATTGTCATTGGAGCTGTCATCAAATTTTCTACCCTGCTGGAGCAATGCAATTATGTCATCACCAACTTGCTTCTCTGATGGGTCAAGAGAAAAAACGACTCCCTCCAGTTCACTGACAATTTCTTGAACCTGCAAGAAGCAAGAGTAGAAGGCTGAGCTTCATCTACAATAAGAGGGTCAAAATCAAAGGTAAACATCATTCATTCATCACGTTGATAACAAAGAGGATCAGTTAGGCCAAACGAACAGAGAAGGAGGGAGAGAGATATCATATTGCTAAAAAAAAAAAAAAAGAAAAGAAAAAAAGAAAAAAAGAAAAAAGAAAAAAAGATAACATAAGTAGTACAAGTAGACACTGTTAAAGAGTCATTCAGCACTAATATACAGTCTACAACTGGAGTGACAATTCCAACAGAAGGATTTACTTGGTGTTTAGCTGCTTAGGAAACTTGAATTTCATTTTAGTCATGACATAAACCACTAAATGACCTCAATAAAGGCCATTCCCTGCAATCTAAAGAAAAAAAGAACCAACCTGACAGCCAATAGATTGAGGGACAACATCATCAACACGCCTAAGGCTATCGATAAGCGCACACTTTGTCTTCTCAAACTTCATTACAACAGAATCTCCAGTAATGGCCTACAAGACAGCAATTCACCGTTAGAATGCTCAAATGAATAAGAAAAATAGTTCCTGATCACAGGAACTTCATGTTTTGTAATTAACTCATCAACAGTCTGTCAAGCTAAACTTACCAGGTACAGTTTGCTACATTCTGAACAATGTTGTAACAGATTCCGGGCCTTCTCAAGCGCTATATGCAGTGAGCATAATGCCTGAATGCCTGACCTACTTCGTGGTCGTGAATCTTCTAGCGCAGGGAAGATATTCAACACTTTACAGTATATATTAGACAAAATCTTGCACATTCCACCATGTAACTGCAAAAGAAGGAAATTTTGTTAAGCACCAACAAATTCATACAAACAAGAAAGCATCACTGAATCCTGAACTCAAGAGTCAAAGACAAACAAGCGAAATTCCATAAATCATAGTTCTCAAACTAACGCGTTGCAATTCCATTGAGCCTATTTCTACTCACATCAAATAAAAGTATAAAACCCTCACATTAACAATGACTCTCACAATGAGATCATCATAGTGCAAGACAAAGAACGTATCGACACCAATTACATCGAAATTTCACTGGTCTTTTCTAACCTTCCACCGTGGTTGAAAAGAATTGACAAAGAATTCAGACAGGTGAAAACAAAGCCAATTTCTAATTTCTTTCAACTAACCTCGGGCAAAGGAACACAATCATTAGGCATTTCAAACTCTAAGAGAGCTAATGAAACACGCCAACAACGTCGCCATTTGACAATGGAAAATCCAAGCGCTCAGGTCAAAATCAAGATTATAAATATCTCACCATTGAAACCTCAGACATCAGAAATTTCAGGCAAATCAAGAACCATACCTTGGCATCACTGATGGCAAATAAGCTTTCTTCAAGCTCTGCAGAATCCATAATTTCAAGGATTCTATAAAACACCTATTTCGAAGCTCTGTATCTGCAGTCTGAAAATATAAATGAAAAAATCAGTAAACAAATTGGCAAATGAATATTAAAAAAATAAATGCTTTTAATCATTCTTCATATCAAAACTCAGATTCATATAAAAAATCATAGAACTTGCAGCAGCTGCATAAGATATTTTTCAGCATTTTCAAAAAATTGAAATTATTTTGGAAAGTATTGCAAAACTGATGATGTTGTCAACTCTTGAACCACATATAGCATAAAAATCAAATACCATTTAAATCCATTTACCAAACTAGTAAGCTTGGTCAAAAATCATTTCCATTAAAGCATATTAAAACCAAGAAAACGCGGTTTTCCATTCAGGCATTTCATTGAACACCTAACATTCATATCATGAAAAGAGTAAAATCATCCACCTTTTGGCGCCAAGATCTCAGAGACGAAAAGGGATGAACCAAAATTTATCAAAAATGCCGACAAATAGAAGAGAGATTTGAGTTTGAATAAAAATTTGAATTCATTTAGTCATTTAAATCAAACAAAATTGCCAGCAAAATGCCGTTGCAAACGCGGGATTGAACACAAAATCCAAACATTACCCAACAAAAATCCCAAATACCCAAATCAAAAATCGACAAAGAATCAACAAATTCTTGCTAAAATGAGCGAAAAAGTAGGGTTATTTAAATTACCCAGAAAAATCGGACACGGCCAAGGAGGCTTCATAAACAGCAAGCAACTAACAGCAAACAACTTATAGCCACTAAAATCAAAAAGAGAGGGAACTAGGGTTCTTTTAATGATCTGTTAAACAGCTGGTTTACAGTTAAATCTGGGCTCGAATTGGTCCGTTGAAGAGAGAGAGAGGATGAGAGAGAAAGTGAGAGGAAAGAGAGAGAGAGAGAGAGAGAGAGGGGAGGAGGGAAAGGGAATGCTTGTTTTGCTCAATGCCTATGAAATGAATGAATATGCTATTTTTGCTATTCTAAATGGCAAGGAATAATATCATCATTTATTTATTTAGTTATTTATTTATTTTTATTTTTATTTTAATTTTTTGGGTTTTTATTTTTGGGATGGGGATGATGATTGATGGTGATTCCATGAACCATTCCTATGTTTTAGCCCCATTTATTAGTTTGTTTTTATTAATATATATTGTATGCTATGCTATTTATATCATCTCCCACCTTCCCCATCAAGGCAACAAGATGAGTTAAATAAAGTGTACTAAATTCATCTCTAACTAATAAGAAGATGATTCAACAAAAAAAGAAAAGAAAATGAAGATGAATTACCTAAAAAAACTTGAAGCCGAGTTTTGGGTTTGAACTTCAGGTTAATCGTTCATAATTACTAATTTTGTTCGAGTGGAGTCATGTTAAGTAAGAAGTCTCATACTGATAAAATAAGAGAGTTTGAAGGTGTTTATAATTTGAAGAGTTTCTCCATTCCTTGCTAATAAGTTTTGAATTTGAACCTCTTTGATATCATAAACACTCTCGGCCCAATTTTACCGAAAGATAAGGTTCCTAAAAAGTAGTTTCTCCAAATACCTCTTTAGATTATTCATTCACACGTATAAATTTTATGACACGTAAATTTTGTTACTTTGTATTTAATTTAAATTACTCCAGTACATATGTCAATTATCTAAATGCCTGTTCTTTTCAGCTTATTTTGACCGACACATAAACTGTACTGAATTGATTAAAACTAAATTGACCTTTATCATAATTGAACTGAACTAATTGAATATTAAATTGTGAGAGAAAAAATAAGTTGCATAAACTAAATTGAACTGAAATTATCCGAATTAAACTGAACTAAACTTAACTTATAAGCTGAACTGAAATGAATTTATTAGAATTGGACTAAATTAAACTAAACTGAAACTTATCAAAATAAATTGAAAAAACAAACCCTAGATAGACAATGCATAAATGAGGAACATGAGATAATGGATAGGATCATAATTTCTGTATTTTATTTTGCTTTAATAGATAGGAGTTATATAGTAGTTCATGTATTTTGGATAATTTAGCAGTAGTAATAATTTTCCAAACCTTTTTCTTATGTAAAGAAACAACATAATAATCCAATAATAATAATAGGAGTAACATAAACTCGACTTGAAGGCCTTAAATAGCTTCCCCTGGTTCACTGGCCGACATCTGCCGACCGCCTTGTTTGTCGCTTAGTAGATCTGCAAAATTGAATGAACAACCAAATATTAAATGTCTCATTTGCCCTTTCACTCAAGCAAACCGCATAAAAAGTATTCTTAAATTATTAAAAAAAAAAAGAAAAAACCCAAAAGGTGTTGGCCCACTGGTAAACAATACCCGAGGCCGTGCGTTAGGAGGTGCCCTTTAACCACGCCCAAGGGGGAAGGAAGTTCCTCCTTGTAGACACAAAAAAAAAAAAAAAAAAAAAAAAAAAATATTTTTAAAAAAAAAAAGGAAAAGTCCTCCCTCTCTCTATTTCTCTGATTCTCTCTCTTAGGTTAAAAGGGAAGTTATTAAAAGGACGGCTAATAATTTCATTTTCTCCTTTTGGTTACCCTAATAATAATAATGATGATGTGATGCAAGCTAGCTTAGCTTGTGATCATCATTACAAGTCGTACATCTTCCAAAAGCTTCATCCAAGGTTTGAATTTTAAACTAATCTTAACTCACTTTTTTCTAGTAATCTTAAAAGGTAGTAATCTTTCAAATATACTATCATTATGCATGGCTTAATTACTACCAACTATCTGTTAGGTCGCACAGATATTCTACTTATCAAGTATATGTATCCCATATTAGATACGTATTAGATACTATACTCGATGGATGCTTCGCAGATACAAATTCGATATATCTTCTAACTATTCTTTTCTTTTGTAAAGAAATAAAAAAAGTGTCGATAACTTGTAGGATATATTTCGAATACTTATGAGATGTGTCACATCTTTCATATGTGTGTCATTTTTATTACATGTTACATATCTCTTCACCTTATTTTATTCAGTAGATTCAAACTCTTTTCTCACTCTTACAAACAAATAAAAAACTGACCTTTGTTTTTTCTATTAGTAATTGCACTAAAACTGCTACTTTGCCTTGGGGAGTGATCAGCGATAAACAATTTTATCTCTATTTTTCTTTTGTTTTTCTTCCAATTATGAGTACTTTAAAAATCCTACACCTTAATTCCAAATGCTTATGATGATAACTATGTAGGACATGAGATGATACATTAATTAGCACTTGATGAAAATTGTGCTAAAAATCAAAAATAGCTATGAAACATGCACCATATACATCAACAACCTTGTTTATTTATCTTTTTTGAGAAAATTAAATTATTGGTTTATTTTTAGTGTCATGTATGTTTAACCAAAGACTAGTCAACAAGTTTTGACCTTATCAAAGACTCTTGTACTTGCTAATAAGCTAGAAAGAGCCTAGTCTATGGAGGACAAACTCAATGGGATAAGAATCTTAAATTTATAATTACGAGCTAGACGGCACTACAAGTATTATTCTACTACTAGTGGTGAGAGGAAAAAAAAAAAAAAAAAAAACTAGGAATAATGCTAGTGTTGAGGGAAGGAATTGTGTTAGGTTTATTTTATTTATTAATTATTAAGTAAGGTTTAAGTTTAGCATCTTACTTTAATTTTTGTGATTAACGAGTCAATATAGATAATCTTAAGAAATGGCAACGCTTTATTCTTCTAAAAGTAACAACAATTCACATAATCAAGACCAATCAAATAGCTTCACACACGTATGTTACAAGTTGATTCTAAAACAAATGTTCAAAAAAAAAAAAAAATAATAACCAAATGTTAAAGTAAGTATACTCCATTCATCTCAAATGAATTGGATTGAAATTAATTGGATAGCAACATGAGAGAAATGTTATAAACATAAATGAAATTGAAATGTTTGAAGATGATGGAAATGATAAATTGAACAGAACTTGAAGTCAAATTTAACTTGCCATCATCCCAATTTTGATTCCACTATAATAAAGAAGTACTGTAAGAGTTATAAGGCGCTATTGCACGTGAGATTATGTTTATTTGTTAAGTTGTCATCAGGTATCTTTTTCACTAATGTTTTCTCTTTTTAAGGTTGAACTTAGAAATTTGAGCTGGCTAATTAATGAGATGATATTCAATTTCATATCTCAAAATATTCAATCCTTTTTTTTTCTTTTTAATTGAAAGGGACTTGTATATAAGATTAAAAATGAATCGTTCATCTAGATTTAACACTTATGATATGTCCACTTCATATTATTTTTTATCGATATTTTTTTTTTGTTGATTTTTTATCATACTGATTTTTGTTGATTATCGATATTTATCGATATAATGTCAGAAACAATCAAGGACATTAGAGTAGTACCAAATTTTTTAGAATTTAATAAGGTACTGTATTAAATATTCAATTTTTTTTTTGTTTTAAGTACTAAATTACAATTATTGGTGTTAATTATTAAAAGGGGCATAGTAGTAACTAAATAAATAAGGGGTGAAAGAGATGCACACGAGCAGCGGGTGGTGCCACAGAGGAGGAGGAGTACAATCCAATCCAATCCAAGTTCACACTAGGAGAGAGAATAAGGAAGTGTTTGTTTGGTTCCTTAATTTTATTATTTATTTTATGGGGAGTTAGAAATAGGAATTACTAGTACTAAGAATATTGGAGAGTGGGGAGACCCCCGTCCCCGTGGTAGTACACGTGGGGCTGTTCTGGGCCACCGAATTACGACAACCAAACACGGTGCTACAATTGAGACACTCAGCTCTGCTTTCGATCCGTCATTCACGCTATTCATCTCTCTCTCTAGTTTTCCTTTCCACCAATTGGGATAATAAAACTGTGAAATGTGAAAATGAAAATGAAAATCTCCCAAAGTTTTGGTAGTTGGGGGAAAAGTAAAAGGAAAACTACTGGTTGTTGACTTTTTTTTTTTTTTTTTTTTTTTACTTTTATGCACGTTTTATTATTATTATTATTTGTTGCATAACTAGCTGTCCTGTACGGACTCCTCATGCTGTGGGTCACGTATATGACCAAGAGGGGAAAAAAAAAAATGAAAACTGACCTGAATTCGACCCGTAAGTATTACACTCAAAAAAAAAATATAGACGTACATATTGTAATGCGAACAAGCTAATCTGACAGTTAATCTGTACTCAATCCATAATTACTAAACTTAGACCTCTCGAATTGATCCGTCTGTTTGCCAGGTCTATAATTCCCGATTCTTTCAACTTATTTGGATAGGTTTCAATTCAGTTCAATTCTGATAAATTAAGTTTGAATAAGTTCATTTCAATTCCTACAATTTTTCTTTTCTCTCACAAACTATTATTCATTCAGTTTAGACTAATTCAATTCAGTTCTAACGAGTTCAGGTCGGTTTTAATCACTTTAGTTCGATTTTCAATTCCACTGAAAAAAAAAAGTTGAAAAGAATAGGCCTTTAATATCGAATGCCGACATAGTTTGGTTTATTGATTTTTTTGTTGGATAGATTCTCAAACTGTTTGGTTTATTAAATAATCCATCTTCTATATTTTGAAACATTTTCCTTCTCGTCACATTTATAAGCTCTTTAAATGCTACCAAATACGTATATCGTTACTACTATTATAGATGGTGTGGATTAGTAATCACGGACACTAAAATTAGTAACAATATTAGGATCATTACATTCATAATACTCCCAAGTTACCATAATTAATGTACTTGAGAGAGTGGGAATATATATAAGAGAAAACAACAATACATTAAGACGACCCTACAAAGATTTAGTACATCACCATCTTCCACAAAATGGTCATATACATTTTGAATGAATTTGTGTCATTTGTGTGTGTGGACCTATAACCTATTGAATTGGACCACAAAATATGAATGAAAATATATGGGCGTAATCGTATATATTATATATAAATGTTTAAATGTTACACAAAATGGAGCCAACCAATATAATGTCAGCCAAACGATTGGGTAACACCTAGTGGCATATCTAATAGTAGTAGTATAGTAATAGTTCTATCATTTGTTATTGTTCTTGATTCATCACCAATAGTACTACCACCAATTATATCATGGGTCACTTTCTATTTCATTGTTTGATAGTGCTACAAGTTTGGAACAACCATTATTGATTATATGTATATATATGAGAATCACATCTCAAATTTTGTACAATTACCAACCATTATGAAAAATGTAGTGAGATTTGTGTTAGTTATGGTACATAAAAATAAGACAACATGTTAGGTGTTATGTTATTGTTTCTCAATATATATCAACTGGTAAATGATTAATTTGCTTTCCATGCAGGGGAGTTGTTAATTACCTACTTTTATAGTATTATCAGGTGTATAAAAGGACTTTCGTATGAGATGAATGTTAGGATTAAATATGTGAGTTGTTCCAGATCAGATTGAAAGTTTATCATGGTATAGGAAAGCCTAGTTGTGATCGTTTCTAGGACTACTAGTTTCAATGTTAGTGCACATTTCAGGCTTGAAAGAGACATTTGCGTGCGAGGTTTTGAGGTAAGCGAGCATGCAATTACGAGAGTTATACGCCAAAAAGTTATAGAGGGAAAAAGGCTGTTATATATATATCAATCAAGTGATTTACTTCGATTCCTCTATTGCACCATGATTTGTGCAAACATGGACCATCACTTGACTTATACAAGTTTCATCCAATCCTATCAGATGTTTATCATAAACTAATACAAATAACTAGACATTATAAGTTCGAATCCTGATGACTCCCATAATCCTATTTTACTCCTATATGATGATTCCTTTGCAAATTACTATGATATCCCCTATTTAAAACCCTAACCCCACAAATGACGTACTCGTTTTATTATTTTGATGCGATTAATTAATGTCTTTATATATGCAAACTTGGATTGATTATGCTATCTGACAAGATGGTCAGTCAGACACCCAAATGTTAAAAAATATGGTAGGGTTCAAAAAATTAAATCACAAATTTGGAGCCCTAAATAAGACACACGATCTATCTGTTCTTCAAATCTGGGCCAATCGTCATCACTCATCATCATCATCATCATCAGCTTGCGATCAAAATTGAGCCGTTAGTTATTATTATGCCAGTTTTTTGAAATTTTGAAAAAAGATGCTCCACTAATTTTAGTACTCAAATCACTTACTATTAATTTACTATAGCAAGTAGCAAAATCTTTTGAAATTAATTATTATTATTGTCTTTTTGGATTGGTTAGGCAACAAATATATAATAAATTAATTAAAGAGGAAAAGTACATATTGTGAGATTTGGCAGCTGGATGTTTATGTTATCACCGAGTGCATGCGATTGTGATGCATGTTGTTGCGCCTTATATTAGGGCCAAGTTTTAAAAACATCACATTCCATCCACACACTTGTGTATCTTTTGGTGCAAGTGCATGGGTGCATATACTATATATTCTTTTATACACATAGGCCCTGTTTGACAAATGGCTGGTGGCATTGGCGGTTGGCTGTTAGCTGATGGCTGGTAAATATTGGCTGGTTGCATTAGCTGCTTTGACTGGCTGGTAACAATAAAAGGTGTTTGGTAAAATTAGCTGGTACTTTGTAAATATCTCAAAATAAAACTCACCAACCAAAAGCCAACCCCAAAAGCTACTCATAGTGGCTTTTCAAAAGTTGGCTTGTGGGGTGCTAAAAGCCAACCGAGCCAGCCATTTATCAAACACCTTATTTGGCTGGTGGACTGGTCAAACAAGCCAAAATTGCCAAAAACCAACCTAAAAGCTATTTACCAAACACCCTCATAGCATAGGAGGTATACATATCCGTCTGCAGTGCAATAGAGTTGATTATGGACGGGTCAATTTATTTGAACACGTAACTTTCGAGCTTCAAAAACTGGTGGATATGAGTAAAATATTTAAATGCATGCAAAGTTATTAAAGGTCTGAAAAAAATAGCTGACGTTTGCTCATACCTGACCCAAGTCCGCATTTGATTTCCTCGACTGTTACTACAAATTAAAAGTGTTGTCATTCTCAATTTTTTTGTAAAAAAATAGCCAAGTAAGATTTTTTTTTGGTGTCTCCTTGGACGGCCTCGGGTATTCCACGAATAAATTCGTATAGGTGCTCCCCAGGAAGCTCGAACCCGTGACCTGGTGTATAAGCCAAAGCTTATTTACCAGTGGGCCAACACCTCTTGGGTAATAGCCAAGTAAGATTGATAAATAGTTTAATCTTTCATTTATCCATCTCTCTCTCTCTCTTTTTTTTTTTTTTTTTCTTATCATATTTATCCATCCCTTTTGTATAGCCTAGGTGAACAATATACATATTTACAGTTACTGCAAATGATCCATTACTCGATCAAAAAATGTTTCTAACAGTAGCGGGCCGGGTCCTTTCCACGAAAATTAATCAAATTGCCATCTTTAAGTATGATTAATCACTAATTTTTTTTTTTTTTTTTTTTTGAAATCCTAAAATTTTATATATATCCATGATTATTATTTTCTTAGAGACATAGAAATCTTTACCTAGGACTTAGGGCATAGGGACCAAAAATTGACATTCACATATAATAGCTGGTAATTTGATTTTTTTTTTTTTAAAACAGAATCTTCATTTCAATTTAAAAAAATAGCAGACATTTTGTTTGTTGATATTCATACAAGGATCCATTGGCAAGATCAGCATATAACAATGACATTATTAATATAAAATTAATATAATTGCTCCCATAAAAAGGCCATAGATCGAATGTGGTTAGATATATAGTTCCTTCCAAAAACACAATTAGCTTCATTAGCCTCATTGCCCATGTGTTTATTCTGCACATTGCACATGCAACCAGATAATCACCCTCACATGTGTGGCTAACTAATTAATCTTGACCATAATCTCCATATATCATCAAAGATTATTAGCTCGAATTTAGTGTCTCGATACTATTATATGATGATTAATAATTAATTAAAATGTTGCTTATTGGATTAATAATTGATTAGGTTTTTTGGGCGGCTCGAGCGATATTGATTTTTTATCATTTTTTTTTTCTTAACTTCTTTGGCCAATTATTACTAATTTATTTGTTTATGTCTCCTTAAATATTTACAAGAATTGTAAGTGACCGACCACCTACAAGCAATGAGTTTCTAAGGTGTTTTATGTATTTAATTATGAGTATTTGCACGTACAGGTGTATCTTTAATTTCTTGCCTAGAAGTTGTTTGTTTACAACCAGCTCTTGGCCTTGAAGCAATGTTGTTTTTATTAGTTGGTGTGTTTTCAAGTGTTTCCATGATGTGCATAGAAAAGTGTTTCTACAATGTGTGCGATCGTTAATTGGTTGCCTCAATCACCTAATGTGCCTGGGATGTTTAGTGCTTGATTAATTAAGTGATAGTAGACCCAAGAGGTGTTTTGGTCTACTGGCGAGTTTTAGCTTATACATCAGGTTATGGGTTTAAAACTTCCGAGGAGTATCAATACAAATATATTTGTGTAATACCCGAAGTTATTTGTTAGGAGGTAACCTTTAGCCACACTATACCCAAGGAGGAATGAAGTTCCTCATTGCAGACACGAAAAACTTAAGTGAACGAATGGTAGAGTACTTGATAAGATAATGTAAGATCTATTGTATCTCTTAATAGTTAATGAAAAATTAACTCATTTGTATCCCTTAAATAAGGTCGAGTGTCCGAATCTTGTGGATATAAAACTGTTTGTTAGGAGCGCTTTGCCTCTTTGTAGGCCAACCCGGTGCGAACAATAATAATATTGGTTAAAGGTTTAGGATAAACATATGATTCAAACCAAAAAAAAATAAAAAAAATGAGGTTTTTCTTTAAGGATACTCTATGTTTTGGAAGACTTCAAAAAAATCTCAACCAAAGACTAAAAACAATACACAAACGTGGCAAGGCCTAATACCATTGGGCCCATATATAATATAGGTAGGGTCATGGCCCACAAGGATTTTACGAGGTGGGACCACGGTCTGTGCTTAGGGAGCTTAATAACTAGACAAAAAAAAAAAAATTGACATCATTGTGTCAAAAATTAGTTAAAAGGTAATATTCTATATGAGACTAATAATGTTCCTATGTTTATCAAAATTATTATCATTTTGGACATAATGTGTTCTTAAGCTATCTTTCCGAATCTTTGACTCGTATGTCATTTTGCCAACAACACACCAAATTACGTGTTTGGCTTGAGTTTTATGTCTTTTATTATTATAAAGACACTTCAGGAAAAAAGAAATAATTCACTTTTAAATGTGTCATTTGGAATGTAACGGTGCTTTATTGTAAAAAAAAAAAAAAAAAAAGTATAAAATGTAAGCCATTGGTTTTAAAAAGGGTGCAAAATAATTTGTCAACGAAATGACTGTATTAGGAGGTATAACAATTGATGGGCATACAACAACGAGCTTAAATTTTTGATTGGACAAGTTTCTTCACGTGGTATAAAGTTACAATGACCAAAAAGTCTTGAATTTGAAACATGTGAGCTCCATGATTGAGCTATAGAGCACTTTATCACACGATATGGGCAGACATGTGTATTCGATGCTTCAAGCCTAAATGACATTTTCTATCATGATTTTACTTTTTTTTTTTAGAATTTTTGTGATAATAACTACTTGGAGTATAAATTCGTGTTATATCTTATATGCTAGATAACATATATATTGATTAAGTTAAAAGGTTAAGGAATATAATCATTACCGTTAATGTTATATTTTCAAAATTTCATTTTATATCAAAAAAAAAAACTAGTAATAAAATCAAATTGAGATAAGAAGAAATGCTTTATAAGCCTATAATTTTGGTACATTTTATGACATATTCTAATTGTATTTGGCTTCTTGATTGAGTACATATTGATCATTCGTCATCTAACCTAATAGTAAGTGGGGATAATTGGAGTAGTCGTTGTCAATAGATCTAGAAAGAAAGATAGGAAACTAACGAATTTGTCTCTTCCTTTTACAAAGAAATTAAAGATTTCTTTGGAACTATCCAACAAAAATATCTTATGTAGATGATTAGAAAGCCTAACACGTGTTGTATCATCTATGCAGTTGGTTGAATACTTAATTGATTGACGACAAATTCTTGTTTGAGACGTGTCTTATCGAATTATTAGTTAAAACGCATGAATAACAAGAGTTTGTGGGTTGGGTTTAGATCCAATTATTGAAGTTTGGTTAGGTGGTGACCTCATTAAAACTAGTCTCATTAGAAACAAGCTGAAGAAAGAAAGGTATGATTGGTTATTAATTTTGCAAACGGAACCACAAAATCAAGTTAACTAGATTAATGAGTATATTTTTTGCAAGAATTTGAATTTGTGTCAACTAGGATCATATAACGAGGAGTCTTGGATAAGTATATATGTTTTGAAAAATCACTATAAGTGTGCTCTCTTTGTATATGTCACTTTTGTTGTTTGAGTTTGAATTTTGACCGTAAATTTATCTCAAAATATATAAACAAAAGTATGAAAAAATTTATACAACTAATTTTTATAAGAACATAACAACTCATATTTCATAAAGTATAATTCAAGGTAATAATGTTAAACGTAATTTGAGATGGACAGATACATTTTCACGTATGATCTGCTCAAATATATGGAGTAAAAATGTGAATATGCTAAATATAACCACAATTTGATATGTGTTTGACCATATCAATGATGGTGGATGAACTTGAATTGATCACACTGTATAACATTTGAAGCATGGAAACTCAAATTCAAAAACTCAAAACACTTGAAAGAATAGAGCGACGAATTTTCCATTCATTGATCCCAAAATCTCAAAGTTACATACCTTCACTTAAAATATAAGCTTACATTAATTCTGAAAGCTAATTTACTACAGTATTGTTATTAATTTACTCTATAATTTTATGTGTCCGTATTTTCTAAATCTTTAAGCAATAATCAAATTAAAGTTTTCGCACTTCTCATTTCCATTTCTGTACAACATGGAGTATTTGTACTTAGTAGCTAGCGAGATTATATTCTTTTCCAAGAGCCAAATGACTTAAGTTAACCTCCCACATATACGCTGATGAAGATCTACAATATCAAATACTCTCTCTGTTTTTTTATAAGTGTCGTTTTCGCTTTTCGAGGTTGAACTTTGACCACCAATA
>BSSO01000048.1:0-56283 GCA_030267885.1 Mesembryanthemum crystallinum | reverse complement strand
TCAGCCAAGGATGCAAATGAGATCCAGATGGAACTTTCACTAAAATACAAGGCAAGGCATTTTCTTGTCTCTCTTTTTTGGGAACATCAGAAAGTTACTCCCTCACCCCTAAACCAACCTTTCAAGAAATATGGCTGGATAGGAGCAGGGAGTAACGACCTTGACATCTATAGAACTAACAAAGCACTATCAAGATTGAAACTTGCATGCCATCCTCAAATGCCCTCATGTATTTTTACTATTTAATTTAAGATATTATCAGTAACTTTTTTAATGTTTGATTCTCCAGCAAGAGGTAATGGGGTAAATAAAAGAAAGGAAGATATGGTTTTTACCATAGAATCCAGGTAGCCTTGGCAAGAAATAGGAGGCACCAACATCTGGGAAGAGTCCTAAAGCTGTTTCAGGCATTGCAAAGACCTGCATAAAGTCCACTTTTAGAGAAAGTTATGAGGTTCTTCTTGGAATAAAGCTAAGAAAGAGCTTCATCATGAAACTTCTCAGTTTATAACCAATTATCAAAAAAGAGTAGCAGGCATATAAGCAAATATAATTTTCTTAGATCCATGTATGTGAGGTTGAGAGTATAACTCAAGAATTTACTCAAACAACAAGGGAGAAGAAAATTATTGGGACCTCGCCCACTTCAGTAATCCTTAATTACATACGTCAGGCAAATCCAGATAAAGACGTCTAATAGACTCATAATCACACTTTTTGCCAGCAAATACTGTATTTATCAAGAACATAACTCTATTTGCACAAGTGAGAATTATCACCATATGTAATTAACTCGTCCAGAGAACATTATTAACACCACTGACAATAACAGCATAGATGACCTTGAAAATGCATCTATGCTGGCAAGTAGCAATATTTCCCAACCTATCAAAACATCGTTTGTAAATAAATTTCCTATACATCTAGTCGCTACCACTTGCATACACATATTCATCACATCTCCACCTGGAAAGACACAAAGGGAGGTGGATGGGAAGGAATATAACAACAAAGCTAAAGGCTGAAGAGATACCGTATTCTCGGTAACAACACGAAATCTACCATGAATTGATGCACCGGCTCCACCTCCCATGACAAGCCCGTTAAGAATTGAAACCTTCAAATGTGTATGCAGAAAGAATCACAATTGAAATATCAGACAGCATAATTAACTCGATCATAAAACATGTATATGTAAATGTGTGAGTGTGCACTCGCTGTACTGGGAGGGGCAGATGAATACACAAGAGATCAAGAAGGCTCATAACCTGGGATTTTTTGTATGTCGCTATAACATAATTTAAACTGAGCTCTTTCCAGAAATAGTCAGCAGCTAATCTCCAATGTTCCCCTATTAGCAGAAAGTACTAAATCACACAACTTGTATAGCAGATGAAATTTAATTGCGTGAACAAAAGAGGCCTAAAATAATTGGCTGCACCAGTGGGATGACCTACCTCCAGTGATTTTGTGAGCCAAAGAAGCAACATCACCCCCAGCACTAAATGCCCTTCCATTTCCCTGGTAAGGATTCAGAAAGCACAACAATATCACATTAATTTCACACCAAATGCAATCATACCGGTCAAACTAATGCTCTGAAAGTGAAAAGAGCCAGAAGCTTGACCAAAGAGAAGACCCATACAATACATGCACCAAAATAAATACTTTGCCAGATATCACACTGAAAATCCTCTCAAATTCCATAGGCATTAAATTCTTGCCATTCCCACAATAAGAATCTCACATGACATGGTCCAAAAATGAGCTTGGAAAAACCCATACTTTTTCTCTAATGCTAACCAGCTGATGCCAAAAAGGTAAATATCTGAATCTTCAATTTGGGATTAAGGGAGAAACAATTACACCAAATCAGCCCCCCCCCCCCCCCCCCCAAAGCCCTCAACTCCATGTGCCAACAGTGAAACTTTGTAGATCATTCTATCCTAAGGACTGTAGTAAACAGGGACTTAAAAATGAAAATCCTACCATTTTCTCTTAGGTGATCAACAATAGCATTTCCCTAAGCATCATCTTATCCTAATCAATCCCATAAAAGACATTGAATTGAGGAATTTTCATGATACCAAATTATCTCTTTACAACTATTAAGCTAGGTGAGCTGAAGAAACACATGCTTAACAGGCTTATAACTATGGTGACAAAACACGCAAAAATGATGCAATATGGCCTGCATTGGCATTCTAATTTAAAAACATGTTGTTGGTGTTGATAACTTCATACCACAGAGAACCATAGTTTTGACACAATGTTAATCAAACTAACATGAGATTTACTATGTTACAAGGTTAAGCTAATGAAGCTCTAAAGGAGGAAACAACTCTGCAGCAAGAAGTCTGCAACAATCGTCAACAGGCTGCAGCAGTTACTCCAACATTTTCCATTGTTTTTTATTTTTGGTAAGAGATTAATTTTATAAATAACAAGTAGAGAATACAAGAGGACAAGAGGTTCTCCTAGATTACATAAAAAATGCTAATTCTCAAAAATCCATCTGTACTTCTGACAGAGTGATTCGGAGAAAACCCACAAAAACAAAATCACTAACCCAAAGCCAACTAATACCTCCCCAACGACCTCAAGCTGCCACCGTGAAAGGAGAGCTAAGGAACCCCACACTAATGCCCCAAACAAACAACTACACATCTGTATTCCTACATTTCCTTCCCCCTAAAGCCTTCCCTTTCTTGCCATCATAACTCCAGAATTTTCCATTGTTTGATCTACTCGCAAATTCACTATGACCTCGAACACTGTACCACTACATTTATGAAAACTGTGCCATTTGAGAGAGTACCTTCATTACAACCAACTTGACATTAGGATCGTCCTCGTAGGCAATAAAAAGTTCCAACAGCCGCGAATTCTGTGAAGAAACAAATGTCAATGTAAATGAAAAAAGATTTATCTTTCCATGATGACAAAATAAGATTGTAAATATATAGTTGAATTGCTGACATAACATCCTATAATTGTCTACCTCTATCAACTTAAGCAATCTTTTCATTTTTCAGTGCAATAGGCTTCATAAATATTTATCAAAACCCTATGCATAGCAGAAATGCACTCCCGAGGCCTGTGTAGCATGTAAAGAGAATCTACCATTCTTTAATGATTAGGTTGAACAAAGAGCATCACAAGGTGTTACCGAGATGCACTTACAGTGTGCAAAGACCACATTTTGATATTGCCTCTTATGTAGCCAATTTATTAATAGTAGATTTCAAAGAGGCTTGAAGTTCAATGAGAGGTATAAGAAGAATATACAAGTTGCTATATCAATGTACTGAACAAGGATTAATACTCAAACAAACAAAAGGGGATAGGGAAATCTTAGCCAGACCTACCAGAAATTTGATACAGACCCACGTTTACTTATAACCTCTTAGCCTCAGAAATTTGGAGGATGATTAGTGATCCACATCGATAATTTAGGTTTAACATAGGTGATTTAAACAATGGAACTAGGGTAGTGAACAAGGATACAAGAACCACATATTGTGAAGACTTTTATTAAATATAGCTTGATGAAACATGAAAGATGAGCACTCCAAAATGAGATCCATTATTGCAGAGTAGCTGCTTGCCACTGTTCAATAAGATATAAAGCCATTTAATAGCTATAGTATCTCCTTTTGCTTAATTCCTGATGTCCTTGAACGCCTTGGCAATATTCTAGATAACACTTCTGCCTGATAAAAGTTTCAATCTTAAGTAACAGGTATTTGACTTAACAATGGGAATATTAATCCTTACTAATGCAAGACACCAACAGATCGCAAAACACACCAAGGCTTGGTGGATAGTTTTATGCACACTAGCACAGCCCGTATAAGTTCCACAACTTTAAATATTGTATAACCAGCTCATAAGATGATAAGAGATCAAGCATTCATGTTTATTTGAAAAAGAAGCACCATGATACTTGTCAGTAGATGGTTTGCATCTTAGGACCTGGGATTAGACCAGTTACAATACCAGGTTAACTTAACTATTATCATCTCTTTAAACAAATTAATAAGTTTATCTAAGAGGACACGAGCTGTAATGAAGAATATCACCCAAATATTGCATACCATATCCTGTGAGATTGCATTCAAATGCTTTGGCCGATTCAGTGTAAGTGTTCGCACAAAAGGTCTTTCTTCAACCAAAATCTGTCAAGCCAAAATGAATGATAAGTATACATGTAAAAAATGAGACAAAATGCTCTCTAACTGCAGCGTCCTGGAAGTTGGAAAGTTATAGAGAACATTTGCAAGAAAGCAAACATAACTAGCATTTTAAAAAGCACACAGAAGGGCCCGTGTTACTGGAAATATATTTCAGCCTATATATGAATAAGATGCTTAGACTTCGAACTCAGTTTCTCAGTTAAGTTGTTTTGAGAGCAAACTCCCAACTTTGTAACTTCAATTTCTACCTCATATTAGCTTCTAAGTTAAGTAGTTAGAAGCGAGGCCAAACAGACCCTAACTTTATAAACCAAATGGCTAAAAGGAAAATATAATCATGTTTCTTAATTAGTGGTACATGTGAGCTCACTGATAACTAAAATTTCAAATTCAGTGAAAATAAGGATTTTAAAGGAGAGTCATGCATTATTACTTGCCAACACATCTACTTCACTGTTTTCTCTAATGGGGCATCTTTTGTTGAAAACTAACATCCCAAAAAGAAAGGAAAAGACCCAGTTTAGCACAACCTTATGCAAGGTTAAGGGATTGAAATTCTGTAATTTGCAACTCCCAAATTTCTGGGATTACTTGGATACTTTTCAGGGATTCAATTTCAGTTAAAACTAATTGAACCCAGAATCAAAAAGGACAATCAAGTTACTCATTCCTTCAATAATGAAAAAGACACAAGTTCAACTGTGACCAACATGAAAAGCAAGTTTTCAATCTCAACTTAATTCACTAAATGATCACCTAATGATCAGTTAGTATAATCAAAATCGGCTGAAAAATTACCTCATTAGTCTTAGAGCTGGAAGGATCAAGCGACGCCATGATCGTTTTTACTGTGCTTGCTAGAGCTAACTACTGAGAAACACAAGTGAGAGTGGTTCATATTTGTACAAAAGAGGAAATTCTTTAATTAGAATTGTTTGAACATGGACCATTTGACTTTGAAAAAACCCTAATTATTCCATAATTGAATTTTCGTGCCAGAAATAGAGATAGTGAAAGGCAACTACCTACAATTGGCGGCACAAGCAGTCAACAATCAGGGGCGAGAATCGTCAACCACGTTATGGTAGTCAATGTTGAAGAAGAATAGTAATGTTGTTTATCTGATTCCAGCCCATAAACTAGCAATAATTTTCTCCATTGATGATGGTGAAGATGAAGAACGAGAGAATTTCAACAGGTCCGACCACCACCGGTACCTCCATCACCGCCATATTCGCCACCTAACAAGGGAACAACGCCACCCCTGTTTCTCGTCGTTTTTCGCGAGAGAGCAAGGGGCCGAAGATGGTGAAGAAGAAGAGAAACCAGAGCAACAATGGTGAAGAAGAAGAAGAGGAGCAATAACAATGGTGATTGGTGAAGGGGAAATTTTACAACATTCAACCTCCCTATTATGACACTTCTTGACTCCTAGTAGAAACCTCGAATACAATTTTTCTTGGAAAAAAAAGAAAAAAAGAAATGTGCCCCTATGTTTTCACAAATTTTCAAAAATACTTGTTTTAAAAAAAGAAATTCCGCATGATACTCTGAAATTATTACTTAAATGCATTAGGTAATCAATTGTGGGTATATTTGGCACCAAAAATTTTCAAAATGTACAGCTTGAAACTTGCAGCTTGTTCATTTTTATCTCAGTTACCAAACAATATTTTAGCAATAATTACAGCTGATTTCTGAAAGTTATTCATAGTAACTTTTACTTAGACACCTATATTTTTGAGTAAAAGCTACAATTTGAAGCTGCAACTTGTTCTTTTTTCTCTCTGCTAACAAACAAGATTTAAAGCAACAGCTACAGCTAATTTTACCAAACATACCCACAGTAAAATGTAATATTACTTCATTATGCTAGCTGAAAATGAGGGGAAGAGAAAAGAGAAAGCCAGAGGGGCAGGTTGGGCAGGGGGAGAGAGAAACTCAAAGGGGATTGGGTACTTTTAGTGTGAAAAGAAAGTAGTCAATTTCATTTGCAGGGTAGAGGGAGAGGACTAAGGGCTGGCAGAAAATGGGAGGTTGAGCTGGGAAAGGATAGGGAAGGGATCTGGTGAAAAGGGGTGGCCCACACTATTACTTAACAAAACTTAACCTTAAATTACAAGGTTAGATGGACAACATCCACTAACAGTTAATCACACAAGGATATTTTGGTTATTTCAAACACTAGCATCTTTCTCATAATCAATTCAACACTATTAACTAGTCAAACGAGTTACACCGAGTTGCCCTTAAAAAATAAATAAAAATAAAAAAAATCACCAGTCAAACAAGTTGTTTCTTGATACAAACAGAATTGATGAAATTACAACCACCACCTTCAGGGCAAACTTGAGAAGATCTAGAGCTTAGCCATGGCTGAGGTGGGCAAATTTGATCTGAAGGGAAATGTGAGATCTTCCCAATCTTCATCATTCACTCTAGAGAAGTAAGAGTCCACCATATTGTCACTAACTTGATCCAACCTAGAGGGCTCCCACTGAAACCCATAACAAACAAAACCATATACAAGTAGTATGAGATTTAGGACCCAACTAAACCCTCTTACTAGAAAAACAAGACAAGAAACAAGAGAATTTGACCTTGGGATTCTTGTCTTTGTCAATCAAGATTGCTCTGCAACCCTGCAAATAAAAGGAAGACATTCAGCATCATATACAATACAAGACATTGCTGATGAGATCAGGAAAAAAAATGCATGGATTTGGTCCAAGAAAACCTCGAAGAGATCTCTACTGACTTCTCCTCGCAGGACATGACAAACCATTCTATACTCACGAACAAGGCATTGACTGACCCCTTGAAGGCGGCCTTCTCTAAACTGATACACACAAAAACATGTCAACAACCACCCAGTAAGCTTCCAACATAGCAATGACTGGGGAATGCCAAAAATACCTTTAGATGAACTTTGAAGTATGATACTTTTTTTTCCCCCTCTTTCCTGGGATATGATCAATTGACAAATTAAATTATGGGAAAAATTCCACTTTGGTTACCTGTGGTATGGCATAATCATTTTTTGGTGACCTTAATTTTGCATATTTCCACTTTGGTTACCAGTAATTTGAAATTTAATTTCACTTTGGTGATTTCCGTTAATTCCGTCAAATTAACTGTTAGTTTACCACACATGCATCATATAATAACAACACAGTATCCATTACCATACACAAAACAGCATTTAAAAACATTTTCCACTTAAAAAACAAATAAAAAACCCTAATAGAGAAAAAATCAACATTGATAATGGTTCTGAATACCACTTCAGACAGCTCATATGAAATGGGTATAATGCCAAATAACCTAAAGGCTTATCCCATTATTGCAACGATGTCGTTTTGCTTAGCAAACTATCAGTCAACTTGACGGATCTAGCGGAAATCACCATAGTGAAACTAATTTTCAAATTACTGGTAACCAAAGTGGGAATATGCAAAATTAAGGTAACCAAAAAATGATTATGCCATACCTCAGGTAACCAAAGTGAAATTTTTTCTAAATTATGTCACACATTTTGGGATGTGAAAATTTTGGGAGATTAAGAATTTCCCTTTGGAGCTCTGCATGTTACCAAAAGAAAAATAGCCCTATATTATTAAGCATGTAATGATTGAATGAATAACATTTTTGCAGATATGTTGAAGCACGGCTGCAAAACCATCTTATACTTCCACCAAAGAAGCTAGATTAAGGCATCTTTAATATGTGGGAAATCTATTACATTCTACATAGTATATGATATGGCTTCTGCGACTGCATAGACAATCACATTCAAGCAGAACTTAGTCGTTACCCAGGGAAGAACATAACCATTCTGACAGCCTTTTCGGAGCCAGATGTATTAGTATACAAAAGCATGACATGTAAACACCAACCCAACCCCAACAACCCATAATTCAAAAAGCTCGGAAATCATCTAGCACACAGGGTGCACAAAAGCAGGTAGGATTATGTGTGAAGGTTGTACTAAGTAAGACAGCAGTCATGATTGCAGACATCAATAATAGAGGCATGGCCAACTATCATGCTTATTGAAGTGCAAACTGTTAAACAAGTTTTGCATCATTCCAACTGCATGTGTGATACCACCAACAGAAAATNAAAAAAAACTAAATCTTTTTAAAGCACGCAAAACCACCACCACCAACAGGCCTAGTGAGGTTCCAATAAAAGTGAAGACTAGTACGGAGGACAAGACGTATTCAGTGTTATCATTGCACAAGACGAGAGACTGTTTCCCATAGGACCTTGAATGAAAAGATGAAACATTGTTTCAATCTAATTGAGCTACTATGCCATGGTCATTTTATCCTAATCTCTTTGTGGCGCATAAGTCCTCCCTAGACTCCATTGGCAGCAGCTAGATATTGTTTTCTGGTCTTTCACCCAACTAATTGCGAGTTGGTTTCAATTAATTTCCTGAGCCAGAAATTTAGATATTTGATAGCTAATGGAGACCCAATTGGTGGGTAAAACTGGGTTTGGACATCGTATTCTTGCTTAAAACTTTTATTGTAAGGAGGTCTAATTTCATGGATAACCTCTCCACCGACCTGCATCTTCAAAAACACCTGTGGTGGATAACTGTAGTTTCAATATATCTACAAACTTTTCTTATCCTTATTCAACTCTTCTCTGATCCCAACATAAAGGTGGTTGACAACCACTGGTTGTCCACTTGTCCTTACGTCTGAACTTAACTAGTACAAAGCCGGTTGGTTTGCTGATTTTTTTCGGTACCAGAAATAGATATTCCACCTTGTGAATATAAATTATTCCTGGAACTTCAGATAAACACCCTCTCAACACTGTCTGCAATGGTCGTGATGATCTTAAATATAGGCTAGTGCACCTGATTAAAGCAATACATACATACCGATCTGAGGGAGTTTTTTAAACTTGTCGGTGATGCCGTCTTCAGTGATTGTATTGCTTCCGGAATCCAATCATCACTGTTTGTAGAAGCTTCATTCTCCTGCAGATATTGTACAAAGAATATTGACAATACTTAATACGAAAAACAATAAATGCAATGTCATATCATCAGCCCCAAAAGCCTTCACTTAGAATGGTCCATGACATGAGAACAAACATGCATAGTAATTCTTACACTGGACCAACGTTTTGAAAACAACTTACAAGGGAAGATAGAATTTCTTCAATTGTTCTACAGGAAAAACACCTTTCAATGATATGCAACCTGCAGAGAACAAACAAGTGAAAGTAACGAAAGCTTGGTTCAAATCCCTTTATTCATTTTGATGCTGAAATGCTCACTCACATGTACATGACGTCTTCAATAAATAAATAAATAAATAAATAAAGTAGCAAAGACGTGATATATTTAGTATTTTGATCAAGGCTTTTAAGAAAGAGCTAAGTGTATCATTAAGCAATTTTATTAGCACACTGATTCAAAATCACCTCTACAAAAAGTGAAACAAAGAGAAAGCACAAACAATCCTGGAGCTCTGGCTTTTTGTATCCTGCGATCTCTATCCCATATGACTATCTCTTTGACACTCTTGGAACATAGCAACTATATGGATATCATACATTAACCATTTGTAGATTCCCTGATCATAAAAGCAAAGTGCAGCAGACATGCAAAAACATGGCTAATCACAGTTACTTCTGTGTTAATTTTTCGCAAATCCACTAACAAGAAAACACGGGACAGACATATTATAACTGATGGTGAAAATAATCTTCAAACAGAAGCATAAGTGCACATGAAAGAATGAAATATTGCAACGGATCCCAAAATAGCTCAATACATGGCATGCTACTAATTTGATAGAGAATGTTAATAGTGAGCAGAAATCTTACTGATGATAAACGCTCTTTTCTTTTACCACAGGCTGCTCTGAATATTTATCGATAATTTTAGAAACACTCAATGATTCATTTAAGTTTGCTTTGTAGAGATCTTCTTCCAGTGACGCCAATTTCTGTGAAGTGAAGATTCAGAACCTCAGAGAAAGACAGGGGAAAATCAGATTCTTGGACACATCCAACTATGTTTCAGATTTCAAGATAATTGCAACATGAGAACATATAGAAGTGGGCATGTACCGCAGAGCGAACAAAATGTGTAGCAAGACCAGATGCAAGCATTTCAGCACCATCCAATCTAGTACCAGTCAGACCTACATATTCCCCTACATATAGTATTATGAGGTAAGATATAAGGTTTACATTGACAAAATTTAAATGGACAGACAACAAGTAAGAACCAAAGTTAAGATGATGTATATCAGAAATGAGATTTGAGACAGTTACTTAAAAGGAATTGCGTATTTTACATACAATAAGCAACAAGCAAATAAATATAATAAGAGCTATTTGATCACCCTTTAAGACCTTGAAACAATGATGAAGGCATTTGAAACTCTCATAGAGTGATCAGAGAACCATATCAACTCAAGTAAACGTTGAAATCAAAGATATATAGAGCTAAATTTTCGGAGCGAAAAATAAAATATAAAAGATGACACAAAGCAAAGCCCTTGATATTGAGTTAAAAGTATGTAAGCAGTCCAGAGAAAGCAATGTGTCTAAGGTGCATCCTATATTAGCATGCAAAATTGAATAATAAAAGACAGGAAACTTAGACAACAGTAGGCATTCGAAGAAAGGGGAGGGGGTTGGAAATAAGGTCCAGATGGAACTTTTCAGTAAAATACAAGATCTTTTCTTGTTTCTCTTTTTTGGAAACATCAAAAAGTGTCCCCCACCCCCAACCTAACCTTTCAAAGTATGTGGCGCAATAGGGGCAGGGAGGAATGACTTTGATATCTAAAGAACTAACAAAAGCACTATCAAGATTAAAAACTTGCTTACCATCTTCAAATGTCCTCATGTATTTTTCTAAATAAGTAAGAAATCATCAAAGAAACACTTTCAAATGTTTGATTCTCCAGCATCCAGAGGTGATGGGACATTTAATAAAAGAAAAGAAGACATGGTTTTTTTACCAAAGAATCCAGGTAGCCTTGACAAGAAATAGGAGGCACCAACATCGGGGAAGTGCCCTAAAGCTGTTTCAGGCATTGAAAAGACCTGCAGAAAGCTCACTTCGGAGAAAGTTATGATTTTCTTCTACAACTTTAACATGAAATTTCCTAATGTTATAAGCAAATATCAACAAGAGCAGTAGGCTACTGAGCAAATATAATTTTCTTAGATCCATGTATACGAGCATTGAGATGATAACTCAAGAACTCACCCAAACAAACAAGGGAAAAGGAAATTACTGGACCTCATCATTTCAGTAATCATCAATGACATCAGTCAGGAAATTCCAGAAAAAAGACGTCTAGTGAACTCATAATCACACTTTTTGCCAAATACTGCATTTATCAAGAACATAACAATTTGCACATCTGAGAGTTATCACCATATGTTAATAATCCTATGACTCGTCCAGAGAACATTATTGAACTCCACTGAAAATTAACACATATATAACCTCGAAAATGCATCTAATGCTGGCAAGAAGCAACATCCCCCAACCTCTCAAAATATTGTTTGTATGTAAGAACTTCCTATACATCTAACTGCTACCACTTGTACACACATATGCATTGCATTTCTGCCTATCCAGACACAAAAGGAGGGGAGGCGGGGTGAGGAATACAACAATAATGCAAAAGAGTGAAGAGATACCGTATTCTCAGTAACAACACGAAATCTACCATGAATAGATGCACCAGCTCCAGCTCCCATGACAATCCCATTAAGAATTGAAACCTTCAAATGTGTGTGCAGAAATAATCACAGCTGAAATATCAGATAGCATGACTAACTTGATCAGAAAGCATATATATGTAAATATGTGCGTGTGAGCACGCTTTGCTGGGCGGGGCAGATGACACTAAGGAGATCGATCGAGGAGGCTCATAACCTGGGGTTTTTTGTACGTCGCCATGAAGTTAATTAAACTGAACTGTTTCCAGAAATAGTCTGCACCTAATCTCCAATTTTCTGCCCCAATTAACAAAAGTTACTGAATCAACTTGTGTAGCAAATGTAATTAGTATAAATTTTTTAGCACAACCCAGCTATTTAGGTTTCCAGCAATGTGGAAGACTGCCAATACCATTGTAAAAGAAAAAAACATAGAAACATTCATATACGGAACTAACTTATGAAAGAGGCCTAAAGTGATGGGCTGCAGGCACCAGTTCGATGAACTACCTTCCCTGATATTGCGAACCACAGCAGCAACATCACCCCCATCACAAAATGCCCTTCCATTTCCCTGGTTAAAAAAATTGCAGAAAACATAACTTTGTCACATTTATTTCACAACTAATGCGATCATACCAATCGAACTAATGCTCTGAAAGGAGCCAGCAGCATTTGACCAAGAGAATACCAACACAACATCTACACTAAAATCAAATACTTAGCCAGATATCACACTGAAAACCCTCTCATTTTTCCATAAGCATTTCTTATCCTTATCATTCCCAATTTCCCACAATAATTATCTCAAATAACGTAGTCCAACAAAGTCCTTGGAAAGCCCTAAACTTTCCCTCGCATGCTTACCAACTTACACAAAACGGTCACTGAAACAGGAAATGCTGCAAATCCTAGGATGCAGAGTCTAATGTTAACACAATAGCCCCTGAAATTCATGTCCTAACATCAACCTCTTTCCTTTGCCCAAATAGGGAAGTTTGAAGGAAAAAATACTATTTAAAAAAATAAATAAATAAATAAATAAATAAATAAAGATCATTGAAATGCATGTTCATGGAAGGTTTGACTTAAGTAAAATAATGCAGCAGATAAATTATGCGCACTTCATCAAATATATAAGGTACCACTGCGCCCTATGTTGCACGGCCACGGACACCGGGAAGCAACAATCCCCAAAAATAGAGGACACGGGGACACGACTGATAGAATTTAATATTTAATTATTTTTAAAATTTCCTAATTTCTATTTATATACTACTTATTCATTTTAACTCAAATATATGAAAAAAGGACAAAACTGAAAAAACAACATAAACAGCGAGGGAGAACGGCGCTGCAGAAAATAGTGAGACAAAGGAGGAAAGAGAGAAGTGGTGGTGGGCTGGTCAGAAGAGAGAGAAATGGCGTATGTGAGGAAGGGGAGAATTTTTAGGGGTTTTCAAATTTTATTTTAATTTTTAAACCTAGAAGATGGTGAGGCATGTCCCGCCCGGTGTTTCGCGGGGTGTCCCCCCATTTCCCGCCGTGTCCCCAGAGGTTTCCGACAGTTTCTGTCAATCTGTCAATTCTGACACGTATGGGACACGTGTCCTAACCGTGTTTGGGGGTGTTGTGTCGTGTCGTGTCCAAGTATCCGACACGAGATACGCCACCTCGGGGAGGTGTCCGTGCTTCAGAGACTGCGCCAATAACTTAAAGGAAAAGTTCTTCATAAGATAAGTATATATATTACAACATACAGTTTTCCAAGGCAAAGGAAGAATTATGTAAGAAAGGCAAAAATATTACAGTTCAAGATATGTTAAATAATTTTTAGAGAAAAAAATTAAAAGATTGCTCAATCAGAGTTAATTAGTACTCACTCTGCTCCAATTGAAGGTCGGGCATCTACTTTGCACACATATTATGGTTAGGGAAGTTAAAGTTTCAACTCAGAAAATTGGGAGTTGAAGTAGGTGTATCTGATATCAAATGCTTAATGAGACTATTACTTTGGAACCAAAAAAAAGGGGTAATTTTTGGACCTTCAATTTGGGACAAAAGGAGTAAGAAAATTACCAAATCTACTCTCCCCCAAGTGCCCACGGTGAACCTTTGTTGACCATTCTATCTAGAAGTACTGCAGTAAACAAGGACTTGATGAAAAACCCAGTCAGTCTCTCATGTCAGATGTACTAGAAGATCAATAGTAGCAATTAAATCATCATCTTCTCCTCATCATTCCATAAAAGACATTGAATTGGCACTACACCAAATGACCTTTGCACAACTAATGAGATAGGTGAGACGAAGAAACATACGCCTGACAGGTTCATCAATATAGAGACAAAGCAGTGAAGCACACAAAAACTATCAAATTTGGCCTTCATGGGCATTCTCATTTTGAAAGCATGTTGTTGGTTTTGACAAACCGATACCAGAGAGACCCATAGTAAACATAAGACTTTTGACATCATGCTACTCCAACTAATATGAGCTTTACTATGATACAACATGCTATATTTGTTTCCTAATGAGGTAAGAACCAAAAGGTTCAGCTAACCAAGTTCTAGGAGAAAACAATTTTCTCCAGCAAGAAGTCTGAAAAAAATTTCAACAGGCTGCAGCAGTTAACCCACAATTTCAGTGTTTAATCTACTCACAGCTTAACCATGATCTAGAACACTAACACAGCAGCAACAACTATGAAAACTGTACCATATGACTGATATGAGAGAATACCTTTACTATAATCAACTTCACATTAGGATCGTCCTCATAGGCAAGAAAAAGTTCCAACAGCCGAGAAACCTGTGCAGAAATAAATGTCAATGTAAATGAAAACAGACTAATATTTCCTTAACAAAATAAGATTTTAGATAAATAATTGAATTCTTTTGATAACATCTTATATTTATCTACTCTTATCAGCTTATGCAAAATCTTCAGTACAAACAGCTTCCTAATAAATATCTATCAAAACCCTCCACATAACAATTATGCAATTTTGAGGTTTGCACAGCATTTAAAAAGAACACCACTTCGGAATGATGAAGCTAGAGAAAGAGCGTCACAAGGTATTGACAAGATGCACTTACAGTGTGCTAAGGCTTGAAGTTTAATGAGATGTACAAAGAAGAATATAGAAGTTGCTATATTAATGTACTGAACAAGGTATTATACTCAAACAAAGAAAATGGAACAGGAAAACGTTAACCAGAACGAATCAGAAATTTAAAACAAACCAACGTTCACTTGTAATTACTTAGCATGGGGAATTTAGAGGATGATGAATGATCCACTTCAACATTTTGGGGTTAACATTAGTGGTCTCAAAATTGAAACTAATTATTAAGACTTTCATCAATTAGCTTGATTAAACATGAAAGATCCACAAATTGTTAAGACTTTCATCAATTAGCTTGATTAAACATGAAAGATGAGCACACTAAAAAAGATTCAACTAATTATTAAAAAAAAAAAAATCCCCTCCTGGAGTTACATATACCCGAGCTAACAATGGTGAACCCTTACTAACTTAGGTGCCGTTTGGTCTAGTTTCTCCCATTTTTAGTTTCTCCTTCACAAATATCTACTCTCCAACCCCTCCTTCACTTCATCCTCCTCTAATAGCTTCTAAGAAACTAGAATGGATTAGAAATAGAAGCTCTATTTTAGAGTTTCCCCATTTTGGTTTTTTAGAAACTCAAAAGTGAATGAGGGAGGAGAAATGAATTGAAGAATTGTAAACGAGAAACTCATCATTTTAGAAACTAGGTCAAACAGCACCTTACTTGGTTATATCCATATGCAAACCACCATCACAACATACCAAGCTTGGCTAGTAGACACATGGAAAAGCCTGTATATGTATTCCACAACATTAACTATTTTATAAACACTCCACAAGAGAGAAATAGGCACCCCAATACTTCTCAAAACGCCAATTCTATCTGAATTCTTGAGATTAAACCAGTTCAAGAATACCGTGATGATCTAACTAGTAGTATCATACTATCATCTCCTTTCACATAGTATTAATAAGTTCATGATACTAAGAGGCCACAAGCTGTAAGAATATCACCCAACTACCAATTGCATACCATACTATGCGATAGTGCATTCAATTGCTTTGGCCGATTCAGCGTAAGTATTCGTACAAAGGGTTTTTGTTCAACCAAAACCTGTCAAGCCAAAATCAATCATAAATATACGAGTAACTTGTAACTTTTGCGTAAAAAAATGGTTACAACAAGTAATTTCACGGTTACATTAAGCAGTTTCAACCCGTCAAGTGATTTTTCCCTTTTTTTTTTCTTAAGAATAATATTATTGTTTGAGGATATCGATATTATAGGACAGGATATTGGACAATTATGACATAGATTATTGATCGGCCTTCAACTATGAGTGCAAATCCTGGAAACCCCTCTTACAGTACAGTTTCCTCCAATAGTTGAGCCTTCTAAGGTGATGATTAGCAAGGTTGTATGAATAGGTGTATTAGGAGATAAATAAGGTGATGATGTAGTATTGTGGAATCAAAATCGGCTAAAAGAAATACATGATGAGTTGCAGATATGGCGGGAATAAGCAACGCCATTTCGCTGTGCTTGCTAGTTGTTAGTGCTTTATGAACCACCACAGTGGCTGGGAAAGATAGATGAGAGAGGTACAATAATACTCTATGCACATACATTGATACATATAGTATATATAATGAGTGTTAGGAGATAAGGGGGTGCCAAAGTCAAGGGGTGAATGGTTTTCCGGACTTTGCGGGATTACCATCCCCATCCAACTCAATAGAATGAGTAGCTGTAATACTACTACTTGCACCGATCAATCAATACACTACTCATACATGGATTCCTCCTATTCTACTTCTATAATTCAACTGAGCTCATAACACATTATCAGCAACATTATGAGCACCACTAGCTTTCAAGCCAAAACCAAAAATACAAAGATAACCCAATTGTGTCTATTCACAAACAATCTGAATTGAAAGTATACTGTAAAATTAACTTATATACATCAGAAAAATCGACAGAACTGTAGTGGATTTTTAGCTCTCATTTTTGGAAAATTATACACCAACAACACTTAGAATGGTGTCTACAATTCAGACATCTACGTATGTCGTAATTGAGCATAACATACCTTTTGAGAAGAAATGAGTTAACCCAGTAGCTATAACCCGAATTCGACACTGATCACCATGGCCTAACGAGCCTAATCCAACGGCTCAGAAGGAGGTAAATCAGAAACCCATTAACAGAACCACCATGGTTGGCGGCTCGTCAGAGCCAGAACCACCAAGACCGGCGGCGCAGTCGCCAGTCACCCAACCGGCAAACACCGGAAAACAGAGTGTTTGGAACCGAAAAACAAGCTTCGAAACCCAAATTCGCTTCTAACCTCGAGCCTCAACTGGTAGCTATGGGGTGTGGAGCAAAAGTAGCCGTGAGCGGCGACATGGCAATCAGCCATGGCAATAATTTGAAGGTGAATGAATGTGGGTCAGATTGAAAAGACTAGTGGAGTGATAAGGACCCAAAGAGAAAAGGGGATTTAATGGCATGAAAGCCAATTGGCTCACTTTGAGCTCCAGCTCTCTCTTCAACTAACAGCTACTCCTCCGTTTCACTGAAATCTTGACACCCTCGCTTTACACTTTGACCATGAAAATTTGATATTTTGAAAATACTAGTATTTAAGATGAATCTAAATATGTTATTTTTATTTTGAAAATCATTATAATTTTTCATATATTAATGGTCAAAGTTTGAAAACTTTACTTTGAAAAGTGAGGGCTTCAAGATTTTAGTGAAATGGAGGTACTAGTAGTTCTTTACTTCTCTGCAACCAAACCATTTATCAAACTATTTTTATCTTTTAGCTCTCTATCTCAACTTTTTCATCTAATTTTTGAGAACCTATTTCAATAAACTTTTCGCATAAACTAACTTTTCAATTAGTTTGTCACTACTTTAAAACAACTTTTGAACTGTTATTTTGATCATATACTACCTTATTAGCTGCCATTTCAGCTAAATACTTAGACTATTTATTTTTGTTGAATTTGTGTGCTATAAATTAGTTGGTTTACTTCATATTTTGACTATGTAAAAGACATAAACAATAGTAGTTCTTATGTGCTAATTCGCGTTAACTAAGATTGAATTAGCATGTTTATGTAAATAAATACATGTTGTTAAAGTGATTTAGTGCCCGTTTGGCCAACTTTTTCCCAACTTCTACTTTTCCTTCATATTTTTTCTCCATCACCCCCTTTTTCACCACCGCCTCCTCCACTTTTGCCTTCTAAGAAATTAAAATAGGGGTAGAAGTGGAAGATCCAATAACTTCTTAGAAGCCAAAAGTGTAGGAGGGGAGGAGAAATAAGGGGGTGAAGAATAAAAAATGGATTTGACACGATCGTTAGTCGTTATTATAGATTAATTTTTGTAAATAATAATAAACTAAATAAGTTAAGTAAGCCCGCACAAGTTTGACACGATTATTCAAAACGATAAGGGTATAGTGTTAAGCAGTTTCAATGCGTTTAATGAATAGGTCGTGTTAGTAAGGGAGGTTTCTGACCAACTTATCTTAAATACGGATGTGAACACGACATGACACAAGTTATGTTAACTCTAGCAACTTTTATTTATGGAATAATATCCTATAATGTGCATTAGGAGGTTCTCTTTAACCATACCAAAACATATTATCCTCCAGACCTCCAAGTTCTTTGTACATTGTATAAATTATAATGTAAGACAAAATTGACAAAGTTTAGTTTCAATTATATGTTGTCAAACAACATTTTTATTTTTATGACATTTGTATTTCTCATCAATTTAAGTGAAATTCAGCATTACAATTACTTTTCGATTTTTTGAATACTACCAACCAATTTCTGGAAACAACTTTGTTTGATTTCCAATTTCCGATTGTCACTTTTGAAAATTAAATAAACAAATACAACCACTACAAATTTTTGCTATGAATTAAAATTCCGAAAAGAGTTAAAAAAATTCCAATATCAAAAATTGGCAAATGACAACCACATCGAATAGAGCTTTAGAAGTTGTATAACAAAATATTTTGATGGGAACAAGAGGTGGAGAACTAATAAAGTTTTGGGGAATTTTTCATTTGTGTTTTTTTATTAAAAGAAAAAGAGAATAGCATATTTGATTGTAATTAAAGTGAAAAAAAAAATCATACTCATCAATTTGATTGGATCCCTAATTCTAAGGATTTGTTCAGTTCGCCTGAAAATAGCTAAACTGAATTGAATTGAATAGAATGACCTGAACTGAATTGAATTAAACTGAACGACTAAACTGAACTAAACGACCTAAATTGAACTAAACTCAACTGAATAAATAGAAATATATGAGTGAAAAAGTGTATGGTCTGAACTGAACTGAATTGAACTGAACTAACTGTACTGAATTGAATTGAAGTAAAACACCTACTGATCTGAATTGAATGCCTTGAATTGAGTTCAACTGATGTACTCAAACCTTTGAATGTACACTGGAATTGGAGAGTGGACTCGAGAGTCTACGAAAGGGATCACCATTCACCAAAATCGTTTCCGGAGGAGAGAGAAAGGAAGAAAGAAGTGGGTCGAATGGAGAGTGCAGAAGCAAGATTAGAACTCAAAGAGAAAGATGTCCTAGCATGTTGTGGCAGCACCAAGTTTGCCAAATCAATGGCTGCTTTATCCCCATTTGCCAATTTGAGTGTAGCTGTTGAATCTGCTAGAGACATCTGGTTCAACAAGGTCATCTCTTTGTTTGATCTTTTGTTAATTTGATTGCCCTTTTTGATTTTAGTTGAATTATGATTTGCTTGATCAAAATTTCAACAACAATAACAAAAACCCAGAATAATCCAATTGTAGTTTAATTTTGATTGCCCTTTTCAATTTTAGTTGAATTATGATTTGCTCGATCGAACCCAGAATTTGATCAAAATTTCAGCAACATAAACAAAAACCCAGTGTAATCCTGCATCAGGTTAAATTTTGATTCATATTGTTGTGGTGATTGTGTAGGTGGATGTTTGTGGGTGGCTTGAAGCATTCTCAGCCCATCCCCAGATTGGCCAAACTCGTGCCGCTGCTCATACCAGTGAGACTAGTGCCCAGTTGAGTCAACTCTCTACAAAAATACCTAATATTTATGAGAATCTATCTTCTAAATGTTTCCAATGATGAAGGGTTTTGATGGGTATTCAATTAGAGTGAACAAAACCATACACCCATTGGAAGGAATAAAAATGGGGTGATAAATGAAGTTGTATGCTCACTACCTCTGAAAATTTTGTTACATTTTCCCTTTGTTATTATGTAGTTGATTCATTTTTTATCAGATGCCTTTCATTGGGGGATTGATTACTAGATTGGACAAGCTTTGTTACTAGGGATGATTATGGACACAAAACGATAAGACTAGTTTATGATCCTGAAGGCAACTGCTGCCTATGAGATAAACCTTCAAGTTGAAGGGCTTGCTGGGATTATGACTAATTCTTGCTGACAATTTGGTATCGATTGAGCTTGTGCTTCTTGTAATCAAATTGCTGTGTTTGGAAACTTGACATGATGTCCACCCTCCCCCCTGGTTGCAATAACGAAAAGTGAAGGAAAAATGATTTCTTTTTCTTCTCCAGTTCTGATGTTCTTAGTACCCTGCTTATTTTTATTTATGGTTTTGAATGCTATATCCTGTTTATATAACTGGTGAAAAATTGATTTGTAGGTGGAGCAAGGGAGAACAGTCAACTGCCATGAATACTGCTACTTCTACTACTTTAGAGGTTCGTATATTTTAGATTGAATACAATGTGTGTTTAAATTTCAGTTGACAAACGATATTGACCTGCCTCATGAATATGTGGTGGAATGATGGGTCCTTCAGACATGAGAGTTGACTATATTCTCCCTAGCTTTTAGTCTATTTACCCTATTGGTAAATGTCCTTTCAAAGTTCCATTTAAGCTTCCTGAATTCAACATTTACATGTTCTTCAAGCTGCGGCTGCGTCAAACTCGAACTTTTCAACAAGCAAAAGCATATGGAGTGAAAGATAGAGGAATTGTTTAAATTGGTTGATTTCACTTGTTTTTCGCAGGAATTGACCGAGTGGAATGCCCTGTATAAACAAAAATTTGGGTTTGTCTTTCTTATATGTGCGTCTGGGAGGACCACTGCAGAAATCCTGGATGAGTTGAAGGTATGATTTATAATTTTGATTACTTGTACAAAAGGCACTTTTCTAGGAGAAAATTTTCTTATATGAATGCTAGTACTAATTATGATAGCTATCCTCTAATTAATTACATCGAGGAGAAAATTGGCCAATCATTCAGATGTTGAGGCCCTAAAGATTTTTTGTACAAAAAAGCAGATGAAAAAGGTAACATTGAACCAGATAGTATCTATTTCCATGTGAAGATGAAGTATAATGGTGTTGCACGTTTCATCTTGTAATTGCTAGTGTTAGGGTTGGGTACCCTTTCGTGCTGAGGTACCACTTGCCAAAGCTTCTTCAGACTTCATATTTTGGACCTACAAGACACACAATTTTGTGAACATTGATTGACATCCTAAGATATTCTGAATTCATGTATACTTGCATGCCATGCATCATGGGCAGACATACACTAGAATTTGGGAAGAAATATTGAGAACAAGAATTCTGATTCTATGCATAAGCAGGAATCAGAATACGGGAAGCAAAGGGAACCTGCAGAACTGTATTCTGGTTTTCATATTCTTAATATGAGGATCTCTGGTGCTAATTTCATATATACATTGTACTAGTAAGTTAAATGGCCAAATTTGTTATGTACTTGGTGAGATCTGTCTTTCCGATATATGCTAAGAGCATGACATAGTTAAAAATTTCTAAAATGTAAGGAAGAAATTTCAATCTCAAAATTTTATCCTGGCACCTAATGATTTTGTGAGGCACCATTACTTGGGCATCTCTAATCTTTATCTGAAAGATGTATCTGCATAAACTGTAAGACAAAGATTAGATTGGTGAAAACTCTCATGGTGCTCCCAATAAAACCTTGCTAGTTGCCAAAAGGGAGCAAAATGTCTGAAAAACATTAAGCTTGTGAAAGAACACTCACGTAAGCATTTTTCCACTTCTAGGATGCGACATGTGAGTTTTATTCAATTTTGAGGTTATGACCTTCTGATGTGCAGAAGCGCTACTCAAACAGGCCTATAGTTGAGTTAGAGATAGCAGCCCAGGAACAGATGAAAATTACTGAACTACGTCTTGCCAAGCTCATTTCAGCCAGATCAAGTGCAGCAGCAGCTATTGAACATCAAGCTGCAACTGCCATGGAAAAAGCTGGAGGTAAAATAGTTAAATTTGAATGCCTGTTTTAGTTAGATTATAAATGGTTTTGAATATCTCAAGGTTTTTTGGTCCCTTGTGGCACATAACTTTTTCCTTGATGTTGAGTTGCCCTGACTTTCATAATATTTCTTGCTTCACTCTGTGACTTGCATCCTGTTACTTCTGACTGACTCATTGTCAATGAATGCGGAACAATATTTATTAGATAGCGGCCAGCCATAAGAGGCTAAGACATGTTGGGAGCTGGACATTAGAGATGATTTTGCGTTTGATGAGTGGAGGGATCATATGATGTGCTTGATTAACTTCCACATCATGGGCAGTGGTGTAGGGAGCATTGACAGTTCCACTGCCATTTATGTTGTGTCACTGTTAGGCGGATGGCACTGCAATGTTATGGCCATATGGTCCATGCGGAGGTGATCAGGTAGGGATTTGGTAGAGGTATGATTGATAAGTGCGGTCAAGCGTACAGGTTTGGGGAAGGATGTTGTTGGAACCGCAGATATGTGATTGACCATAGTTGTGACTGAATGGATATGTCTTCCTCCCTCTCTCTCTCCAGTCTCCTCCCACTCCCTCAACCCATTTTTCTGAGTATTTCTTCATTTTAGAGCTTGAAAGTTGAAACCAAATGAAGGGGTTAATATTCTTTTTTATTGACCCTTAAAGGAGAGGGGAAGAAGGCGTGGCTGAGTGAAGATTCTTTGAGAGTTATCGCTCAATGGGTGTTTCTGAGTTTCTGCTCAATGGATGTATCATGTTCGAGGTGCTTACAGCTCTAACTCTTCGGGTGAACTGAGCTTCAGCTCTTTCAGTTTTGAGCTTCTGCTCCTTTTACACATTAATATAACGGATTTCCGGTTAATATAAAATAAATAAGTGCACCCAATTAGGCCGGTGTTTTCTCAACCTATCATCTTTTAGACCCTTGCCACAGTTTCGAAGCTTTGCATCTGGTACTGCAAAAAGTCCAAGACTCAAACTTGGGTTAACTTTTGATGTCATTGGAAGGGCTCATTTGAGGCCCCCTTTAACCAAAACTGTGGACTACAAGGTTCATAAAGTGTAAACTGTGAAGTAATTCTTTCACTGTTTATTTGTTACAAATTGTTCTGTTTATTAGAACAAAATTTTTGTTTCATTTTCTACGTTGTTCCTTTGTTTGTTTTGCTAACACTCAGTTATCAATATGACCTGGCCTGGCTCCATCTTGTTCTTGTTAATCCGTTTGCATTTCCATGATGGATGTTTATTGTGGAAAACATAGCTATATGTTATATAACATGTGGGTCTTCCTTCATCGTCTTTCTAAGAGTTGTATGCTTTCTTTTTGAGGGGGAAGGGTGGGTAGGTGGTGGGTTGGTTGGTGGTGTAAAACTAAAATATCACCCTTTAGGCATCTTAACTCCCAAAAATAGTGTACCCAGCAAATCTAGTGTTTCCTCACCTCTATCCCATAAAGTAATTTTTGAATCCAACTTTCTGATTTTGCAAATATTACCTTCGCCTCTGCACCACGTCTTTCACTATCTATTTGTCACCAAGATGTTCTATATTTAGACCAAAAACTAGTTTCTTACAGGGAACATAACCATGTCTTGTGATGTTCTTGTCTTGTTTTTCTTTGTGTGTTCTATGCCTTGTGCAAGTTTGTGATAATAATTTGCTTTTAAATCGTAGAAGATCGCCTGAGCATGATTGGAGCTCATCTGGCATCTGCATCTGGAGCTCCTCAAGAGAAAAGGTCTCAAGTTCCTAAAAGAAACCGCCCACCAATCACCACCCATGTCCTCGACATGGCTTGTGGGCGGCCCGGCTCCAGTATAGAGGTACTTTTGGAAACATGGAAGGGCCCACAACCCTGCCCTTCGTTTCCTGGGTCAGATCCAAGCGGTTGGACTGTAGTGGGATCTGGTATGACGGATGAAGATGGCAGAAGTAATCCGTTAATGAGCATAGTCGATGCAGTGAGCCCTGGTACATACAGGATCAGTTTCAACACTGGCAAATACAACCCAACAGGTTTTTTCCCTTTTGTCTCTATAGTGTTTCAGATCACAGAATCGCAGAAGTTTGAGCATTTCCACGTGCCGCTGTTGCTATCGCCTTTCGGATTCTCCACTTATCGTGGAAGCTAGAAATTGCTTTCTAAGTTTTTTCCCTCCTTGTTTATGGAGAGTAACACGGATTAGTTGTAAATGACAAATGTTACTGCAATGTCGCTTTCCGGGGTCTGATAATGATATGTTTTCTCTGTAAACAAATGAGCTTCTTGTATCTGTTTGATTTAGTGATAAATCAGCCTAATTGTATTGACAACGAAATGAGGACAGGTAAAAGATGATTAGCTGCCTCTCTTTCTCTTCCCCTAATCCCTGGCCTATAAAAGCATACCTAAAAGAGGATTAAGAAGTTATATATGGCCTTGTAGCCTTGTAGGGGATTTCTTCCATGGCCACCGCTAAATGGTGGCCGTGGAAACATTATCAGTTTGGTTGAAATCAAATTGTATTTGGCTGCAATCAAAGTAAAAAAAAATAAATGATATTTATCACTTTGGATGGACCAAAAGTGTCTCTGATTTCAACCAAACCTAAAAAAAATGATGAGAATATATGAACGCATAAGATTTATTTACTTAAATCTAATGTTGTAGATTAAATGTTTCAATGGCCACCACTAAAATTTTCATGGCCTTGTATCAAAGGGGAAACTGTAATCTGTGGACGGCCAAGATAATACCAAAAGAAAGAATGTTTGATGCTGAAACTTCGGGAAAACCGAAAAAGTCCCTATTTGAGGCACTTGCCACCTAACAGGATGTCAGGACCCCAAAATCAGTTGTTGCCTCTCCTTACCACGAGATCAAACCTCAGTCGCGACCCCAATTTTCAAAGAGGAGGTACGATGACGTTTTGAGCCATGGACTTGAAAAATAGTACTCCCTTCGTTCTCAAATGAAAGTGACGCTTGGTTTTCCGCGACTCACATAAACCAAGCGTCACTTTCATTTGAGAACGGAGGGAGTACTACTATATTGATACTCTACACATTCTGCCACTATCTCAGACTATGCTATCTCAAACTCAGCAATGTTTGTTCAACAAACTATTAAAAATATGGATTCTCCGGAGGGCCAAGGCCAAGCCCCCTTCAGTCCTTAAGAAGTTTTGCCACTGGCTAGACACGACCCATGCTACCTTGTGTCATGCTCGTTTCGTGCCAATGTGGTTGGAGCTACACAACACAACCCAGCCTTGCACGAGGCATGAACCACAGTGACCATGCCGTGTCCAGGGAAGCTCACGGTCCAGAGCCCCAACCTGACTCCCTAGGCACATACGAGCCGGGTGCCTAATGCCATCCTCAGCCAAAGCAGTATGTCTTGTTAATAAAAGATGGATAGTCTGATACTCGAACCCGGGATCTCGGTAAGAAAAGGCAATCTAGTNTAATTTGATGTTTACAGGAACGGTTGTTTGTTGTCTAATGCTGAGTCAAGTTAAAGTCATAAAAGGCACCTAAATTGAGTGGTTTTCCAGGTATCTAACCACTTTGATCACCCCTATAACTTGCGTTAATTGACATCTCAAGCAACCAAACTTTGTTTTTCTTTTCTTCTAACCAATAGTTTATTACTGACAAAGAGAAACTTGCTGCAATTTTCAACCTAAAGTAATTAATAGTGCTGTCTTTAGTTACAGCCAACAAAAAAACCTGGGATTTTTGACTATAACAACATTTGGCACTTGAGACTTTTTTTGCTTATGTATGTGATATTGATAAGCATATCAATTTTATCAGATAACCGCTCCCTCTTATGGGAAAAGAAAACGCAGCGCATGTGATAAGTCCTTCCCAAATTTTGGACGTCCAGAAGCGACATAGACTTGTTTATAGGGAAAATTGCCGTTTTTTTTTTTTTTTTTTTAAAGTACTACTCTTCGTAAGCAATCCTATATTTATAATTTATTTATGTTTACGTAATATATAAAGCCAGAAGGGTGTTTTGGTTGTCAAAATTTCGATGGCCAAACCATTCCTATTACTCACAAGTTGATTGAAATGTTGAGGATAGATATGTAACTTTGCCAATTTTACCCCATTACATAGAGTAACTGGCCATTCCAACTTAGCAAGAGACAAGATTACAAAAAAAAAAAAAAAAAAAANCCTCACCCAGCCACATGCCCACAACCCACCTCTCTCTTTGTGTTAATGGTAGTTTACTTTTTGGTTTAATTTTGGGTAGCTACTCTACTATATTTATACACAAATCAAATAGTACCAAAATCACTCTTTCTCTCTCTACAATAAAATTATAACAATTTTTGTTTTTTTTTTATCTTTTTGAACACTATAAATGGGTTACTCTTTTTTATACATTATGTTATATGTAGCTCTTATTTTTACTTTTATTTTGGTGTGATTCTTATGTTTATTTAATACTTCTACTTTGCTAATCAATTACCTTTTACTGTTCTCAAGTTATTAAGTGATGAGGTTTGGGTTTGCAAGTAGAAGATATTCCTACCAATGCTTCAAGATTTGTAAGTTTTTAATGTTCAGTTTGCCATGTATACGCACCCGCCCTTTAATTTGTTAGTAATGTATGAAGCTTAATACAATACTACTTTATTGCTCATCAAAACAAGCAGCTCTTGAATTAATAATGATTCCTGAAATAAGTAGTGTGTTTGAGAACCTATGTATTTTGATTCATTATTATGAGAAAGAATTTGAAAACTAAAAAAATTAAGCCAAACTTATGCCTTATAAGCACTCATTAGCTACTTGCGCGTTCTACTCAATAAATATACTAATTTAACCACATGCATTTGCGTGTGCATCACAACTAGTTTTGTTAAAATAAAACCCCTAATTGCACCAAAAAAATAAAACCCCTAATAAATTCCCATCAAAAAAAAACTAATAAATTCCCATCAAAAACAAAAACAAAAAAAAAAACCTAATAAATTACTTCCGTCCTATTGTGATCCGCGAACCACTCATTTTCAAGGGTTTTAGGCTAGAATACCCATGAAAAGACCAAAATACCTTCAAGTGTTAGGCAATTTAGCTTCCATTGAGCTTGTAATGCTTTATCCTTCCCCCTCAATCACGCATTATCAACCAACAAATTGCCTTTTTCAGTCTTTAATCCCTTCAATTGCACCTCCAAATCCCAATATGTTGGGGCATTTTAGCTTAAAATTTGGTTGAGTTGGTTCCTTTATAGTTGATGGACAGTTTCGATCTGTTGTTCAATCGAATTCTTCTTATCAATCTATTTTCAAAAAAAACCATGTTCAGTCTAATTCGCGTCAATTTACACATCGCAGATGAACAACTCTAGATTGACTACAACTTGGGATTAAGAAAAATGGTTAGGTGTCCCATATGGGACAGCCAAAGGAGTAATTTACTTATGAAGTGCCTTCTTAGGTGTTTCAAATGGAACACCTAGCTAGACTATGTTCCTTGGATTAATATATTCATTTGTCATAATCATTCTACAGTAAAAAGCTTGAAAATATAGAAATGAAAACGCAAAGCAGCTGGAACGCAGCAAGATATCCGAGTATCTTTCACCTACTTTTTTGGAAGCTACTAGTAAACTTTTTACACTTAGGGGGTAATTTTGCATATGACCACCAACACTTTTATTAAACTTTTTTTTTTTCCCCCCTTTTTCGCATAGCAACGGCAATGACAATGGCCAAGTGCATGCATTACATGTACTAGTATTACCCTTTCTGTTTACATACTCAAACTCAATTTTACTTCTATGATTGTGACCTTGTAATTAAGCTATAACACCCAATATAATGCATGGTTAATTATAATAATTTAGGTCATGTTCTTTTCGTGTCCCCATTATAGTTTTCGGTTAGCAAAATTTTTATCTCTTGTATTATACTATTCGTTTAATATAGATTAATAGTCCAATTTGTTTCAATTATGCAAAATTCGATTTCATGTGCATATACATTCAGTTCAGTCCGATCAAATTTTTACTCTAAATACACTTGAATGCAATTGAAAAGAACATGACATGTTCTTAAGTGGAAGAATCAACCGGTCCTATTTATGATGTCACGATGTTTACTTTATGTTTATTGTGGATTTTATTTTCGTTTACTTCACCACATGTAAGAAAATAAATAAGATAAATATTATTTCTGTTTGGACCTTCACCAATCAATTTTTTATTTTGGATAAGTTAATTAACTGCTTCACTTAGCACCAAAGCAACAAAAACCAAGAGATCTTGACTTTGATTGAAATATATACTACTAAATAATTTCAATATAATATGTATGTTACTAGTCTAAAATAGCAACGTAGTGTAAAACCAATAGTACGCACGTATCCATCAGTTAGCTCTTTTCTTATGCAAGTTCAGCCCAATAAAACTAATGATTCTGCGTTCAAATTTTGAAAAATCATATCCTCACTAGTGTAATTCCAACACATAAATTTATATTACCTTTCACTTATCAATTTATATTCTTCCAAAATGAGACTAATATCTTGAAAGGCTTGGTTCTAGAATATCTACAACATATATATAAGGTACATTCACCATATATATATACATACGCTAGAACCTAAAGAATATAGTATCCTACATATATATGTGAACTAAAACGCTACTCTACAACCTACAAAATTGTTCAACATCGATCATACTTATTACTTAATCAAACAAACAAATGTTTGATGTGGCAATAATATGGGCATAGTTAATGCTCCTACGTAAAGTTTTAATAACCAAAATGGTGATTATCATTGAATGTTAAAAACACCAACATTGATAATTAGTTTCTATTAATGTGAGTTTGGATAGATGAGTAAGCAAAAATGAACATAATGGATCCCAGCTGTTAATAATTAATTAATCTAATCCAACAAAACCACGTTTTATTTCTTATCATCACCTCAAATTCCATATACTAATTAACTGTTTGTTTGCTTCTAAGCACATACAAGTAAACTTTCTTTAATTTCTGCTGGCTTATTTAATTTGTCTCCATCTCTTGCTTCTTGCTTGTGACAAGCAAGCCCTATCTTTGGAAAAGAAAACACTATATCGATCCGATAGATTGTTAGAACTTTCCAAATCACATGATATCCAATACTTACATTAAAATTAAAGAGAAATGATGTAAAATATAGTATGTGATTACAATTTTTCGTGAAGCTAATGTACTATGATAACTTTATTAATCGGGTATTTTTAAAAACTTGTATGAGACAGCCGTCTCATCTATAAAGTCTGGTAATTTGGAGAAGAAAAAGTTGGTATTTGGTAGTTATATTTCATACACTATCAATCTACATGTGGTATTAAGTACCACATTTTCCTCTTCCAAATATCAGCGCACGTACACTTCATACATGAGACCGCCACATAATAGGAGGATAATTATGATTTGTGACTAACTGTCAAACTTAGGATCAATTTGAATATATTTAGTTGTTGGTTCGACTATAATAAAACACCTCTTTTTCACTATCCGTTAAATATAATATAGCCCATGCTCTACATACCAATTCCAAACATAATGTATCAAAGCATATGCCGAAAATTACTAGTACTAATAACTAGATAAAGTCAGCAAATCACCATAAGCAAATTACTAGCCTAACTATCAGGAGCCTATCCATACTCTTAAAAAACTTGCAACAAATTTTAATTTTTTAATATAATTTTTTGATAATAAATTATACTAATTATTTGCAATTAATTAAAAGAAAAAAAAAAAAAACAGTGTTTGATGAAGCAAGACATAATAGAGAAGAAGTAACTGTTGGGTTGTGTAGTCTCCAAAAATCTCGTGAAACTGTTGACTTTCCCTAACAATCACCGTTTTTGTTTTACTTCAGTCCACGTCATCTTGGCCGTCCATTAATTTTAACTTAAAAATTAAATTATTAATTTCTATCTCTTCATTCTCTATATATACCACCTTTGCCTTCCTCACTCTCTTCAATTTTCATCTCATCTAATTTCATCTCTCTCTTTCTCGTTCTCTCTTAGCAAAGTTATTAGCTTTTGATGCATATAACTTCTTCCTTCATCATATATTTTGCTTATTGTTTGACAACAACGTAACGTATCAATGGCTTGCTTCAACATTTTTTCCAAGGTAACTCTTTCTCGTCCCCATCTCTGTTTTTTTTTTAAATCTGAACCGCGATTCACCTTGACTCTTTGGTCAGGACTAATCTGGTTTGCATCGATTCTCCATCTCTTTCTTTAATGCATCACGAAACGTAACATATATTATTCACTCTGTAAAATCCTTCGAATTATATTCCCACTCGTTTGTCCAATTCGATGCAACAAAATATACTCCTTCCACATATTTCCATGTAAAAAAAAAAGAAAAATAACCTATTTCCTTGTGATTTTTTTTTTTTTGGTAAATTTGTATAGTTTTTGCATATTTAACATTGGAAATTGATTAGGGCTGGCGGCCTCTAGCTATTGCACTTTGGGTGCGTTGCCTTTGGTCACTTGAGGGGTATGTCCTTAAATTCATCCAATTACATGATGAGTAGTGAAGTAGTATATACTATTAAACACACCTCGCTCATAGCACTTAATTCTCAAAAGCCTATATCTTTTGCATGCTTATGAAATAGTAATTATGAATAATGTCATCTATTAATTTTTTGTGTTATTATTTGTTTAATAGTTTTAACTTTTTATTGATGAATATGTAGATTGCTTAGTCTTGTACGTGATGTTGGTAAATTCTTCAATCATGAAGAAATGTGGCCAAATTTCAAGGGTCAATTAATTTGGTGATCTTGTATATATAAGCAAGCTTGCTTGGCTCAAATATTAAATTTGGGCACTCTTATTGATCTATTTTTATTTAGCTCTTTGAATCATTATCAACTTATATTATGTAGAACTATTACCTTGATCTATCTTGTGCACAATTTTTTGATGATCAATTAAACATCATATTTTTGCAAGGAATTAGGTGTATGTATGTGAGTAGAGTCCTTGGATAGGTCAAAAGCTTATAGTTTTGGACCTTGATAGGACTCTTTTTTAAACATAGGAGTAGGATTTTGAACAAATTTTTTATTTTATTTCTCAAGAGTCTATTTTGTTATGAGTATGAATTTGTACTAGTCTAATTTACATATGTCCATATATATTATTCTCTATACTTCTTTGGAAGTGGGGAAAGTTCTAGACTATGATGCAATTTACCAAGCTAATTTCTTAAGTTAAATTTTTATGCTAATTAAAGAAGAAAAAAACCATTTGAGGGTTAACAAATTTCATTTTTCTTTTTTAAAAGGAGAAAAAAGAAAAAATGATGGGTTTATTAAAAAAAAAAGGAAAAAGAAAGAAAAGGCAAGAACTTTAAAGAGTACTCCTAAAAGTCAAATTAGGCTCAAAAAAAGTTGTAAAACATTGGAAAAGAACCTAAAATTAACGTCTTTCACATTTTTACTACTCTGTTGGTTAGAAAAGCTACCCCTTAACAAATGAGTAACGTAAGAAAGTTGCTATCTACCAACAAATTTTAAGGAAACCAATATATATAAATGCACGCATAGCACCCAAAAAACATAAATGCATTTACTATCACATGAAAAACACCTATTACAAGAGTAGACTCTCCATACACGTGTAATAAGTATCTTAATATAATGCGCACCCAAAAAATAAAAAGTAATCTTATATCAATTATTCTTGTATAATGCTTACAACGTTAAGTTGATCATAATGTTAAATTACACTTGTTAAGCAAACCGTGTTACCCATCTCAATGAACTTTGAAAGTATTGCCTATGGGATTAGTCAAACAAACCGGGATACCCATGTTATTTATTTATTTTTAAAAAAATTGAAAGTATTGGTCCTTGGGCCAGTTCATAAATTCTCGACATATATATTAGTCGTACTAATGAATGTTTAACCCAGCCAATTAGTTTAGCTATTTTGATGCTCTTTAGTACATATATATTACTAATGTTGAGGCTAATTAAGCTGAGTTAGTCTTTATTTTCCCCTCACAAAAAAAAAAAAAAATGCTGATGAGTTGGTTTAATCCTATCTAATGTAACAAACAATAAAATAGTTACTTCCTGAATTCCCTGAGTTTGGTTTGTGTCAAACTGTCAATTGTTTGACCTGCTAAAGCTCACAATATTTTATATACTTTTCAATTTTATTTTATTTTATTTTATTTTTTGTGTGTGTGTGTGTGGTGTACTTGACCCAGTATAATGGTATATGCATTACAAATACAGGCAGTGTTACACTGGAGCCCTTCTAGCTAATCAGCTTCAAATTGAAGGCATTTTTATCCTCATAAAAGAAGGCAAATTGAATGAACCCTAACTTTATATATGTGCTTGATAACTATAAAATCTAATCTGTGGAGAGTACTGGTTCTCAGGAAAAGATCATCAGCAGCAGAGAGCAGGAAGATGAAGAATTAGAATGCACCCTTGATGGAAGTGTTGATCGATATGGTAATCCCGCGATACGTGCTAGAACTGGAAGATGGGGACTTGGCATATTACTCCTAGGTATATAACATAACATGATAGTACTAGTATTATGTTAAGATATCTATCTAATTTGCGGATGTCAGCTAGCTTAACTGGAGAAATCTTCTATGACTTACACAACCTAAGACTTGCTTAGGAGTGCAAACTTGTTTGCATATGCCTGTGTGATCACTCCATTGTGTCAAATTAATAGTACATGATATATCATTTTACATGTAAATTAATCTAGTCAAATTTCACACTTTTAAATGCTTGATCAACAGTGAATCAAGGGTTGGCTACATTGGCCTTTTTTGGGCTAGGAGTGAACTTGGTATTGTATCTGACAAGAGTACTAGGGCAAGGCAATGCTGATGCAGCAAATACTGTCAGCAAATGGACTGGAACTGTTTATCTCTTCTCTCTTGTTGGTGCCTTCCTTAGTGATTCCTACTGGGGAAGATACAAGAGTTGTGCTATTTTTCAGGCCGTCTTTGTCGCTGTAAGTTTCACTCTAATCTTCATTTACCATTGATTTGATTCTAGTTCTAGATCAATACTAGTATTATGTTTTTGGTTGATTCTAAGTTGATTTTGTTTAATTTGTAGGGGTTACTTTCACTGTCATTATCATCATACTTATTCTTGCTTAAGCCTAGAGGATGTGGTGATGGCAAAATACCATGCAACCCCCACTCTGTCATCCATGTAGCACTTTTCTACATATCTATTTACATGGTAGCCCTTGGCTATGGAGGATATCAACCAAACATCGCGACATTTGGGGCTGACCAATTTGATTCAGAACACCCTAAGGAATCGATCTCGAAGGTCTCCTTCTTTAGTTATTTCTACTTGGCTCTCAACCTTGGATCTCTCTTTTCCAACACCGTTTTGGGTTACTTTGAAGATAATGGGAAGTGGGCGATAGGATTTTGGGCGTCCCTTGCAGTTGTTGTCACGGCTTTGGGGTTGTTCCTTGGTGGGACACCTCGTTATAGGCACTTCAAGCCGCAAGGAAATCCTCTCTCGAGGTTTTGCAAAGTGTTTGTCGTTGCGATAAGGAAATGCAAGGATAATTTGCCACCGGAGGGAGAAGGTTTGTTTGAATTGGATGCTAAGACTTACTCCAAAAATGGATGGCAAAAGATCTCCCACACTGAAGGATTCAAGTAAGGATTCAATTGATGACATCATCTCTTTTCATACTATTTATGATTCATTTGATTCTAGCACAATACAAATGGTGGCAATCAATTGATATTTTCTCCTGTCATGCTATAGGTTCTTGGATAAAGCAGCGATTATCGCGAACAACAAGCCACATCTCAGTGATGAATGGCATCTATGCACAATAACACAAGTTGAAGAAGTGAAATGCATACTGAGGCTCATTCCAATCTGGCTATGCACAATCCTATACTCTGTTGTCTTCACTCAGATGGCCTCCCTCTTTGTAGAGCAAGGTGCCGCGATGAGAGGAGCCCTCGGGCACTTCCAAATCCCACCAGCCAGCATGTCTAGTTTCGACATCCTTAGTGTGGCATCCTTCATCTTCATCTATCGTCGTGTTCTAGACCCTCTTGTAGTCCGCCTTAGGAACAGAGGTCTCACCCAGCTAGAGAGAATGGGGATTGGCCTCATCCTCTCAATTCTAGCCATGATCTCAGCTGGGATCACTGAAGTCTACAGACTAAGATACGCGACAAGGGATTGTAATAACTGCAAAGATCCCAGTTCCCTAAGCATCTTTTGGCAAATACCACAATACATGCTCGTTGGGGCATCCGAGGTTTTCATGTATGTTGGTCAGTTAGAATTCTTCAATGGGCAAGCACCGGAAGGGTTGAAGAGCTTTGGAAGCGCACTTTGTATGACATCAATGTCGCTAGGGAACTACGTTAGTAGCATTATTGTGAGCATTGTTATGAAGATAACTGCTAGGGGTGATAAGCCTGGATGGATCCCGGAAGACCTAAATGAGGGTCATTTAGAGAGGTTTTACTTCCTATTGGCAGCTCTTACGACACTCGATTTTGTGGTGTACTTGTTCTATGCAAAGTCTTACAAGTATGTTCAATCCGAAGGGCCAAAAGGCGAAAGTGATGGTGACGACAAAGAAGAGTTCGATGTCTAGTTAAGCTCAAATGGTTTTATTTCCAGCAAAAAAAAAAAAAAAAAAAAAGTTGCAAACTGTTGAAATTTAGAAGCCCTTCATTTGGGAAGCTTGATTGACTCGAGCATTATGATCAAATTGAAGGCATTTTTTTCTTCAACTTTGTTGTGAGGATTAAATTGATTAAAAATCCCATGAATGCAAATGTCATTGAACCCATAATTTCAAGTCCTTGCTTTGAGGNTTTTTTTAATTAATTGTTGTTGTCTTTGGAAGAGAATTTGGGAAGGATTGGTGAAGAGTAGTCAAAACTCGAAAAGCCTTTAATCTATGAAAATTGCATTGTTACTATCTATTTACTATGCATAAATTCTAGCTCATTCAAGTTGTTTAAAAAAATAATAATAATTTGAGAAATTTTATAAATAATAAATTAGCTTGTAAAAAGTGCATTATAGTGAGAATCGTTCATCACCTTCTAGAAAGGGTTGAAATGCCCAATTTTGTGCAACAGAACTGGTACAAATACGATCAATCGTTCCTCACCTTCTACAAGGTTACATACCTACACCAAGCTAAGATCATTATCAAGCTAAGCAAAATGAACAAGAACCAAAACTCCTCCAATCCCAGCATTAAATCAGAAAACTATGACATCAAAACTCCACTTTGGATATAATGGAGCTAGCACTCCAATCCAATGCCTTGGTGTAGCATAGAAGCTAGCTCATCTTGCTGACTTGCTTGGATCAGTGCAGAGCTTCATCTTCCTCAGTGCAATGGTGATCGAGTAATTTTTTTTATCTCAATTAAAATCCAAATTATACTTCCACTACTCTCTTAGTGATTCGAACAATTTGAAAATCTCAGTTTGCTTGGATCCTCAACATGGCCCAAACTACCAAAATTTCTTCAGTTTTTCCATGCACATTACTTTTTTGTACTAATGCCTCTAAGAAATCTCAGTAAGTCAAGACACTCATCCATTAATAACATCATTCAATCACCCCACTTCCACCTTGTAGAAATGGCCCACCATGTCGTTCCACGTACCTGCCACGGCCAGGTACATCTTGGATGTTAAACAAAGGTGAAATTTTTAAGCCCCCAATTCCGACAATGCCGCCAGGTAGATGTCTGTCAGGATTCTCGAGTTCTAAGTTCGAGTTTGTCGATGATGATGTTGGTTCGTCCTTTAGGTGTTCACTATTTGGACCTTTATTAGCCTCGCGATCACTAGGTTTGGAAATTAGGCCCCAATATATGTGTAGAAAGAACCAAGCCTGGTTTTATTGATCTTGGTGATGGCAAAGTTCACATCTTTTGGTGGGCATGCATCCTCGTCTTGTGGATGATTGCGTTGGCCAGGTATTTTTGAACCGTAATCTTACGAAAGAGGAAGAAGAAGAAGAAACAGAAAAACCATGGTGTACTTAGTGTCCATTGAAGAAACTTGTAGTAGTAGTAGTAGTACTTGTTTTGTCTCGGCCAGTGATTCATTGAAGAAACCTCCTAGTGATTACTCTTGGCCGAAACCTTAAGAGAAGAGCTACTTTTTTTTTTTTTTTTTTTTTTTTTTTTTTACGTTTTTTTATAAATTGTTTTTTTTTTAATAATTAGAATTTTATTAATGAATAGTAAAGTTAGAGTAACTCTCTTGTACAACCGTCTAACAATTAGACGACCCAATTTAATGGTGACTTTTCGTAACTTAGGGGCTATTTTTAGTGACTTAGGGGCTACTTTATACTACTTCAGCGAATCAAGTAATGACTTTTTGTAATTTAATGGCTACTTTTATCGGTTCAGGGGCTACATTTTGATGGCTTAGGTTAATTTCATAAAATTGCAATAACTTTTATAAAGTAACCTCTAAATCGCTAAAAATAACCCTTAAATTAGAAAAAGTCACCATTACATTAGGTCGTCTAACAGTTAGACGGTTGTATACAAGAATTTGCGGTAAAGGTAGCTAGAAAATATGCATTATAATGATCATCACCGCAAATTCTTGTGTACAACCGTCTAACCGTTAGACTACCCAATATAATGTGACTTTTCGCAATTTATGGGCTGTTTTTAGCCACGTAGGGGATACTTTTTATATCTTATAGAATAGTAATTCTATAAAGTTACCCAAAGTCGTGAAAATGTAGCTCCTAAGTCGATAAAAGTAGCCACTAAATTGCAAAAAGTTATACCTAAATTAGATCAATTTGTATAAAGTAGCCCCTAAGTTATTAAAAATAACCCCAAAATTACGAAAAATTACCGTTATATTAGGCCGTCTAACGGTTAGACGGTTATACAAGAGAGTTACTCGATAATCACTCCCCCACCTTTTATAAATTGTACTGAATTGAAGTAGAAAATAAAGCTTTATTATGTTCATACTACTACATTTTCAACAGTGGCTTTATTTTTAACTTTCTCTGAGCTATCAATCTTTTTGTACTGAATTGCAGTAGAAAACAAAGCTTTATTATGTTCATACTACTACCTTTTCAACTTCGGCTCCATTCTTAACTTTCTCTTAGCTATCAATTACGTTTACGAAGTTATTGTCATAAACTTTTAACTTTAGGCACATTCTCAGCTAGTTTATTACTAATTCCTTCGCAACATTGAACATTTTTTTTTTTTTTTTAACCAAAATCTAACTCAATGAAATACCTAACTTAAAATTGTGCCAAAAATTGAAGTACTTTTGAATGTAAAACAGGGCAAAAAGGGCCAACAATAGACACTTCCCATCTCCTTTTAAAATTTGTCCAAATAGTGAAATGTTAACGTTAAAGTGGGACGGATGGAGTATAATATTTGCAAGAGGGTCATAAAGGAAGCATCAGGATTGCATATTTTTAACACACTAAATAGGTGCCAAGCAAAATATCCACACCAACATCTGATCATATTCGTTTGCCACGTCGTAACCACAGATAACACAGAAATAAAGTTCCAGGGATCCATATGACTCAAAAAAATTCCATAAACAAATGATGCAAATCTAATCATTCAAAAAGAGTGGCTAAATATGCACCAAAAAGATACTACTTACAAAAGACTTACAGTGTCCGGCAATATGCCATGCGGATCAAAGCTCGAACAGGGAAGAGTAAAGAGCTCAGCATCATATGTGATGCGAAGGATTACAAAACTCAACGGACCATCAATGCTAAATGCGACCATGAAATGAACGAAATAAACAAGGCACAAACCATGCTGCTTGGGGTACTGCGAATATATTTATGCAAGTACGAGCAGCACAAACTATATATGACACTAACACCAAACACATTTACAATACATTGACAAATTCATGCTTGCTTTTACACTAGGACTTCTCCCAGATTACTTGCTTCTGAAACTGATGCAGTATATGTGCAGAACGTACCAGTCTTTCAATTGTCGTTTCAGCTTTGGTAGCAAACAATTCCAACAAAAAATGCAAGATCTACCGCAAAATTTCTGACACTCTTTCCTGTGCATCAACAGGGATCTCCCTTCCAGGGACCTCAATCTTTAGGAGACTAGCATACCTGTCAGGATTTAATTTTTAGTCCGACACCAATGATATCTCTCAAAGTTTATTACTAGTATGACAAGTTTCTATTGCACTCACTCTTCAGGAGTAAACAAGTTCTCATGTTCTGTTACAAAAGCTAGCAACGCCTGCAAGGACTCAGAGAACGGTCACTTCCATGACAAAAGCAAAGAAAGGAAGTCTGTCATACAACTATTCTCACAAATTTACCTCAAACGGCATGTTTAAAAGCTCAAAGTAAGTCCGCACGCGATCTAGTCGCAGTTGCACAGCTTCACTGTCAATAGAAGGTATAGCTGCTAGTGCCTGTTACACGAGCAGAGTGTTCATAGCTTTTAAAGAAATTTTTGAATTACACGTTTTTAGAATGAGCTTTTTGTTGCTAACAGTACTTGATCGGGAAACCAAAAGGATTGAAAGTATTAATCAGACATTTATGTTACCCTGACACGGGTACAAGTGTCGGGTACGGGTAAGCATCCAAGTGTCTAACTTGCATGACTCAAGTTTTGAACACTGGGCTGGGACTCTCCTAAATTTGGACACAAGTACGAGGATACAGCAAGATACGGCAAAATTGAAACATGAATCGGATATTTATTTGCATTTCACACTAAATTGTTGCAAATAGCCGTCTAATTGATTGTGGACAAAGTTATATTTTCAAGCCCAGTTGTAAGCACATCTCACATGATTTTCTGGCCTTCCTCCCTCTTTTTCTTTATCCTTCTACTCTACCACATTGTGGTCCAAAATAATGGAAGTATCCGACTGAAAAATCGGAGTGTCAGGTATGGATCTCATACCCATGTCGGGTTGTGGAGTGTCCGACACGTGTACGTGGAGTAAAATAAAGAGTCTGAGTAACATAATCAAACATGGGCAAATAGCTAGGATCTATCGCTGGAGGATTATCAGTCAAGAAAATAAATCTTTATAATTCGCCTTTGTGGTTAAGCTCATGCATCCACAATGACTCCATGTCTTACAAGATGCAAACAAGCAAAACTAAGGGAAGCAAATAACCAGAAAGATGAATAACTTCATAATTCTACAGAGCCAAATTATATGTTGCCTGGAATCACAAGAAAGAAAACTGACACTATTCACCCAATGAGAGTTGGACTGACCTGTTCCAAGGCAATGGAATTACGGCATATCTGTTGAACTCCAAAAAGGTTAATTGATTTCATATCAGCCAAAGCCTGGAAATGACAATAGCCATGGAATTACGATCAGCTTTCAAGGACAGCAGGTTCATCTAAGCCTGTAGAGAACATTAAGCCAAAAGAAAATAGTGTACGCACCTTGATGGAAGCATTTGCCGCAACACCACAAATTCCACCAAAAATATAGTTCTGCTTTATCCCCGAGATAAAAGGAGCCATTGCTTCATCCCTGCGTGTGATCTGTTGGGTAATAAGGAAATACCATGAAGGGATTTAGTACAGATTCCAGAATGCCATGTGTTTCTTCTTTTTTCATGGTGGGGGGGCCGGGGGGCAAACTCCAGGTTAGCTGAGTGATAACTGAATGTTGAGGCCATACCCACTTAAATGTCTCTCAGTTCTGATGCCATACCATCTTAAATATCTCTCCAACTTCTGACCCTCATTTCTTGCCCCAGTTTTCCCCATTTGCATTATTTTGATCATGTAGTTTTACAAGTTAAATCACCTCCTTAATTTGAATCACAGATGAAATAACTTCTGTCAAACTATTGAAGTGTAGACGTTAGTTTCTTAAGTAAGAATTAGATGGCTCAAATTTAGACGCACAGAATGAATATGTTGAACTCGTAAAATAAGGATTTGAGAAATGAATTAGATGGCTCAAGATTAGATACACAGGAAAGCATGTCTAAGTAAGAATTTCAATCATTCACAACACCTGTGCTGTAAGGGAAATAATATAATCATCTGGCTCCTCCGCATCTTCGTCGTCCATATATTCTCTACTTGTCATTTCCTATTCACAGTAATTTCGACAGAAAACTTCAGGCTTTGCCGGTAAAAAGATCTGAATTTCAAATTAAATAGTCAGTATGCAGTACATACCTGCATATGGAAGACCGTCTCCAATTGCATTTCCACACGTAAAACCTTAAGGCAATCAATAGACAGTTTCCTGTAATCATCAGCAAATGACGCTAGATCTTTGGAAGTTGTGATGCTGACTTCATTACGGCGGGGTGTTCTCTGCTTAGTTGTCTTCTCCTGCACTTGATCACATGCAATAGAGAATGTTTTCCCAAGTCTGTACAACATATGATAATGCACCATGCATAAGATTTTAGTTTCCTTTCTCATAGTCAGGCATATCTTGGGTTAAAGGATAAAAGGAGTCACCCTAACAAATTTTTACTAGGATGATAATGAACAGTCGTCCCATACAGCACAAAGAATAATTTATTTATAGTAAATAAGAAAGAAAAGGCAATAAGCAAATTAACGGATCTCAAGAGCTTATCACGTCTTGGCAATGAATTCTGTTAATCTTTTCACACAAATAACCTCACTGTGTAAGAAATCTCTACGCAATTGATACTTTGGGCCATGTACATATAAGCTAACTAACGGCAATTGATCTCTACAGAAAGAAGGAAAGAAGACTTGCCTTTCAATTGAATCGGCAACATACTCCAGTGAATCACTTAGAGATGCCAGAAGAATAAGTTTGTTATCATCACGAATAAGATTTTCCTGCATGAGAAAAGGGGGAAAAGAAGCAACCTTGTCAATAAACCCTCCTGATGTCTTTTTCTCTTTATTAAGCATCCATTGGCAAAGGTTAGGACACAGTCTCTCCCCAACTCCCTTTCTCTTTCTTCTTTCTTTCCTCGGGAGGGGAAATTGAACAAAGGTGAGGCAGAAAAGAAACTGGGGAGAGAGAAGGAATTTTGGTCTATCACAATGCCACACAAACATGGCAGCATTAAAATACACCATCATAAACACAGTATACCTGCTTGATTGGCCGCAAACTAAGTAGCAGATCACTCATTTGTTTTTCAACCTCAATGCCATATGCATCAGAAGCATTATCTTTGAGGTTGCTGTATAAACACGAATTAGCAGGATCAAGCCTCATCAAGCTTTCAATGTCATGTCTCCCAATTAGCATGTAACTCAGTTTCTCAAGAACTGCCTGAAAAAGGTACCAACAACAAATTGTAAGGAATTCTAGGATCTACACTGAAAATCTTTGCGACGCTTACTTGTTGAAGCAGTAGCGAAAACATTCAGAGACCTGATCACAATTAGCCGACAGTAAAACACATTCATTTTTCTTTTCCTCTCACCTTTTATCTCTCTTAGTTCCCAGTGTAAACTTTTTGAAATATTTGCTGTAGTCTGTAGAGATAGTGAGCGAGGGAAAAAAGAATAGCAATCTAAAATGAACAAGTATTCTAGAGATTGAAATAGGAAGTCCCTCATCCAAAAAAGAATATCACTATTATTTCCAAGACAAATGACATTCTTCCTAAATATAGTACTCCTTCCGTCCCATAAAGAAGTTCATGTTTCCATATTGGGTAAGTTTTTAGTGGTTAAAAGACCAAACTACCCCCATATATGGTCTACGATATATCTCCACCCATTTATAATTAAAACCCATCCACCTAATTATGACCCATTCATCTCTAATTAGCCCAACCCAAACCAAATTAACCCACCTTAGTTCTAATTAACCCACCCATTTGAAATCTGAATCAAAGAAATCAAAAAGAAAAGAAAAAAAAAAAAAAACAAATCTGTACTGGTATCTATCTCACAAGCCTGACTTTCTTAAGAATTTCCCAATCACCCAACAAATATGTACTGGTACTATCTCACAAGCCTGACTTATTTGTAGAAATTCATTGACTGCCTTTAATTTTACCACAATATTTAAACTGGCAATCTTTCAAGTCTGAAGATATATTCCAAATCTATGCTCCAATGTATAAATCAGAACCAAACTGAAAATGGATCAACTTCAAAAAGGTCTAAACTCTCTTCTCCTTCAAATTTTCACATTCTTTGGCACTGGCATGCACTACCCCAGTCCCCCTTGCCGGGAAAGGGTGGAGGGTTGGCAAGTATAGAAGACACTTAATACAACCCCACTTTGCACCAAACACAACCACAACCACAACCACAACCACATCAATATGTGTTGACATACACAATTCAAAATGGATTGTCTGGCTCAAATATAAAGCATCGAGCTATGGGAGGTTACTCAAGAAGAAAAGAGGAAAAGAGGCTGACAACTCGCAAATCCCATTAGCCGAGGTAGGCTGACATGAATTAAAAAAAAATTATAAGAAAAACAATTGCATTAATAACAAAATAAGTTTACAAGAGGAGGACAAGAGTCATCAAGTAAGAGCTACAAAACGCCCCAATGACGTTGAAGTCAGTGAGGATAACACACTTGAATGCCCCCGCCGCTTTGGCCGAAGGAGAGGCCAAGTACACAATGCGGCCCCAAACATAGTCTACTGGCTGCAAAATCCCCGCGAAGTTACGGGAACTCCGTTCCAGCCAGATGCATCAGAGAAGTGCCATAAAACTACACCGCCAAGAATAATCCACTGAGAACAATGGCCCATCACCTTTTACACTACTTTACTAGCATACAAGTTGCAAGTTCCTTTGTAGGCCCATAATACTGACCAACAGGTGTTCACTTGATTACTCCATCTCCATAGCATTCAACTAATAACCTCTAATCTTAAAGCTAGTGTTAGTCCCACATTACAATTAAGGTTATATCAAACTGTGGTTTTCTACGTGGAAGGTTTGTTAACAAGGAACCCAACAGATTTAGTGTTCTAATCTAACATTTTCATATACATTTTGTTCTTACCCTTCACATGTATTTCTCCTCTTTCATGTACTTCTGGTGCTACTTAAAAGTCCAGATATAGAAGTTAACATGTGGCACATGCCAGAGTACACGTCACAACAACAAAAATTGAGCACAAATAAAGACAGAAGATAAACATTCATACCTCCATGTATGAAGTACGACATCTTTCGTATGCTCGCTCAAGAAAAGTTTGTACGTATTTCACAAGTTCAGCTGCGAACTTTGGCATTGCCTGTGCCCAACCAAGTACCTAATGGGAAAAACAAAGTTTGAAGGCATGGATATAAGCAGATAAACTATGACCATTCTAACCTCAAACATAGTTATTAGCGGAACCCAGCCCCAGATCAGATCAGTTTGATTGAACTTTTCGTTTTTTAGATTAGAGTAATTGTATTAATCAACATTAAGCAGATTATAGGTTGAGGACAAGGGGTGCAAGAAAAACAATCAATATAGTAAAGCCCTCCAATCCCTTTGTACTTATGACAAAAGGAATTTCTGAGAGATTCCTATGTGCAAGAATCCACAACAAAGCAAAATACATCACTTTATCCCGAACCAGATTTTCTGGAACAATTAATTCTGAAATTTTCGATTTTTTCTCCTTCCAAATACACCAACAAAGGATAAATCTAGCACATCTCCCAAAAACTGCCCCTCCTTCTTAGGCCTGAATCTTGTTTATGAAACGACACCAAAATGCTCAAAGGACAAACCCAACATTCATCGAGCATACCAAATAACCGCTGCCAAATTCTAGGCAAAAGGGAAATGCCAAAACAGATGTTCATTAGTCTCCGTATTTGTACAACACTGACACGAACATCTAGCTAAAGCACTTTGTATGACCTCCTACTCTACTGCAAAAGGTGTTTACTCTATTAAGAGCCGCAGTCCAAAGAAAGCACGCACCTTCTAGGGAAATTGGGTACTCCAAAAGTCAGAGCTAAGAGGAAAGAGGAGATATGAGGATTGGTGGTCACATGCTGGATGAAGGGCTTACAAAAAAAGAATGGTTTGATAAAGCGTAAACCCTTGTGTCTGCAAGACATCATGCTTAAAAGAGTCACGCAGAGAAAGAATCCCATCCACAATCATAAAGTAGAAATTCCACAAGACCAAGGAGCCATCCAAAGAATGAAAATGGGCTTTAGCATGTGATGAAGAGATAAGAGACTACAAAGACAAGGGAACACAGAAAAGGGAAAATTCTTTCTGCAAACGTTTTCTCTAGAACAAGACCTAATCCCCTTGACCAACTTTAAAATCTGGTAAATAATTTTACTAAAGAAAATTAACACAAAACAGTAGAGATTTACATAATGGAACTTTCTTAAAGTAGCATGTTGGTGTGCAAAAGCTGTTTTCATTCAATTTTGTTTTAATTTTATTGGCTGGTGATGAACTGGTTTTATGGGAATTCGAACATTGGACCTCTGATATGCAGCCCCTTGCAATCAAGTTCACTGCTGAAATCTTTTCTGTTTTCTTTTGGTGTGGTCAATTACACATGTTAAGGAAGCTAATCTTACTTCCTTTGTCAAAAGATCTACGGCCAAGAGTCCTTGTAAGACTGGTCGACCCTTCTCAACTGATGAAGTATATGAGGCAGTAGCATGTGCTCGAGGACGAAATGCAGCTGGACCTGCAAAAGTACTAATGACATAAGACATCTTTAACCAGATTTAATAGATGGTAAATACACACTCTAAATATATTACTGAGGCCAATCTAGAGTTTTGTTGTAGCCATGTTTTCATTGTTCTGATGGTTATGGCAGTCTTCCTGTGTGTAAAAACTATCGAGGACTTGCTTCTATAGTAAACGAAAAAAGTGTGGAACCATATGCAAGGATGTATCCCTTCATAGAAATGGCAATCAGAAATAGACACTGACAGTCCAGATGCAAATAAATTACATGCACATTTGCTTTAAAGATGTTCCCTTTAAACACAGAAAGGTAGCAACCATGTTCTTTCTTTGACAACTAACATGCTCTAAATCTTGAATAACGTATAGCCCATCAAAAGATATCTATGTACTCTCAGAATGAACAAGAAAATTCACATTATATCACAAATTGCAAGACACCATTATGCATCGCAAGGCTGAATGTGCAAACTATTTCATTCACTTATGGCACACCAACAAGTACTACGAATCAAATAAACAGATGTTGTTGCTATAAAACCACTAGAAATTATCTTATCTAAAAAAAAAAATGTGAAGTCAGAATTTTAAATTAGTTGATTTAAGTTATGGAACTTGCTTGATATAGCTTGCTGTACACTTTTCCGGTAATCCACAAACATTGTAGGTAAGAAGTGCTCTTTCACAAAATTTTCCACGAAAGCTAGCAGTCCATCGTTCCTGCAAAAGCAGATGGTATTTGGAAGAGTGTTGTTAGCAAATAGGGAATGACGTCAGTTGAAACAGTTGCAACTTGCAAGTATCAGAGGGGAAAAAGAAGAAAGGAAAGCAAAAAAGAGGGCAGAAGGAGAAAGTTTGAAGAGTTGCGATGAAATACTGATTATTTAGTACTTGACTGCTGTAAGAAAAGAAAGAGTGAAAGACAACAAGAAGAACACACAGAAGATAAATTACATTACAAAGAAATTAATATTAGTCTCATGCCCTGAACTTATTTAAATTTTACTCCCTCCAATCCTAAATAAATGTCGTTTTAAAGTTAGCTTTTTTATCCAAAATATGTGTCGTTTTATAATTTCAAAGCTACAACTACTATTTATTTACCTTTCCTAGGAAACCCTCTATTCATACTTATGTAATAAATGCATTTCATGTTACAATACGAAAAGTACAGGGTACTTGGGTCACTTTATCAAGTACTGAGTACATTTCTTAATCTAAGTCTAAAATGACACCACTTTTGGATTAGAGGCAGTATTCATTATGGGTATAGCACACATTTCAACAGCTCAACAGGAGGCTCCAGACACCACACAACAATCAATGTCTTGAAGATAACAAAGAAGAGGTAGCAGAAATGATACCACTTTATCAGTCCTAAGGTCCACCATCCCCCAGACTCTGAAACAGATATCAGAGGGTTGGAGCACTTGCTGCAATTTTATGGTGGCAATATCTCAGAAGTAGAGGTTGAATCCTTCAGAATAACTTGAACTTCCCTTTTCCTTTTCTTTCTAATACTTAATTGGAAGTTATTTCGACTCTTATCTTATGGCTAGCCCCATTTCAGTATACAATGGTAAAATACACCTGCATAGAGAGCGGCCTCCAGTTAAGTTTACCATAGACTGGAAATTCTGAAGCTTCTTCTAAAGGTTTTGCTGGACTCAAGGTTTCTTTTGTTGTTGATGGTGAAAAGAACCAGGACAGCAAGAGGCTACTTGATATTTACCAAACATTGTACATTATTTTTCAGTAAAAAGCTGGGTTGAGAATATCTTCTCAAGATCAAGAGAGTTCCATCTAATACTAATCACTCCTTAGGATGAAACTCCTGAGTTGTTCCTACCACCTCAGCAGTGTTGAAGATTAGAATTGAATACGAAATACAAGCTTGAACATGCCAGCTCTTTTCATTTTATATATTCGTATATTCATTCCAATTTGATTTAGTGGGTCTCAATTTTTTGACTAACCAGTCTTCCAGTCAATTCATTGAATATTTACACATTGATGTAGAACAAATGTTCCAACAAACTTGATTCTGTAAAAGATGTTTCCAACCCAAAGGCAGCAGAACTGCCAGATGAACTCTGGTTCTTCCACATCCGATATCCATGAGACCATAACTAAAAACAAAGGGACCTTTCCATTAACTTCAACAAAGCTTCTTGTAGGGATACGAAACGCGAGATAAATGGAGACAGGAGACAGTTTCGAGGAACTAATTAGTGAGTTGCTAGTGTGCACAAGCCATAAGGTAATTAGGTAGTTTACAGTGTCACACCCAAACTGAAAAATAAGAATATTTTTTTGGATACAAAGACTCAAAAGAGGTATGATGCTTGATTTTAGTGCTAAACCATTAATGCTGTTAAGATTACTCTTTCCATCGGGAAACTCTTCTATATAAGAAGAAATTCTAGAGAATATATTACCAACATAAGTTCTAGTTGAAAGACCACAATGCCAAATCATTGAAGTCATGGAATGACAGATATATTTGCTGCTTCAGTGCACATTAAAAAAGCTAAAGCAAGGAGCAATGAAACAAAAGCTCTCTCTAAACATACCCAGGTTGGGAATACTTTTCGGGCAACATTGAAGCAACCTTGTCTGTGAACTGCAAAGAACATCAGATAAGAGGGGAAAATGGGCAAATACATGCTTTTGCCAGATATTGTGTGAAAATGTCAGTAGCCCCAAACCTGTAGAACAGGACGATAAACAGCTGCTGCTAGATAAATGCCTTCCTCAGATAAGACAGCTGCAGATCCATATCCCTCTTGTGATATGCCTTGGCCCTTCTTATTCCAACCTTGAACTCCTGTAAACAACTGGCGTTTATGAGCAAGAACTCCGCTAAATGGCAAATAAACTACAATTTTTCTTGCAGGTGAAATCACACCACAACACATAATGATTCAATAATCATAGAAATTTAGACAGGGTCACAAGGTAACAAACTCCACATAATGGAGCAGAATTAAAAAAACAAGTCAAATATCACTACATCAGGTACTAGATCAACCTGCTAAAATAACTACTCCCTCCGTCTCATTGAGATTGTCAAATTAGAAACAAAAGAAATAAGCATTAAATATGAATAGCCTAACTTTTTATGGGTCAAGATGCTTTCCACCAACAAAAGACATTAGTTTGAACGAAATTTGACAACTTAAAGGGGCAAGAAATTGGATGTTTTGACGAGTCAATGGGACGGAGGTAGTAAACGTGCTGAATCAATATCACTACATTCTACCTACGTTGCATGGACATTGAAACAGATAGAAGGAAATGGCAACATTTCGAAAATTAGAAATGAAATATTTGATATTTGGATTTTGAAGTTGAAGTTGAAAACAAATTTGTAGTTTAAATTTCAACTATATGAATTGTCATTCCTTTTTCAAATAAGAAATTATTTTGTAGTGGTGAAGAATATGTACTATTTACAAGCTGAAAGGACAAGGAGTCCTCCAAAGAAAAGTTAATTACAAGTCGCCCCAATGGCATTGAACATCAATGAGGGGCATCCCCTAAAATGTTCCTACGACTAAATCCAAAGAGAAGCCAAGTACACCATCTAACCCCAAACAAACCCATGTGGCTTGGAAACCCTCGGGAAAAAAAGTATCCCTCCTCCCCCATGTGCTACATAGATACACTCTGCTTATTATCTCTCTCTAGCGAACAAGAACCAGCCATCAGTGACAACTAGTACAATCTTNAGAAATAAATGAAAGATGCCTTTCTGCGACAACCAAATCATCTGATGCTTCATTCTTCCTTCTTAACTGATCTTCAATTTACTAGTCTGAAAATTTTTCAATTGTAAACCTTAGATGGAAAAAGATGTTTGCTTCTTCTAGGTTATTGATTTGAGATCCACCACAGTTTGAAGAAGACAACTGAAGCTCCCGACCAGCATGCTTCTGGTTTGAGTTGAGAGAAACATAGGGGCTATGATTTTGTTTCTCTCAACCAACATGCTTGCGGCCTGCGCATAGAGAGAATGCCAAGGCAAGCTGCTGAGATTGGCCTCCTTTGTATAAGAAACATTCAGTAGTCAGTACGGATTAAAGGACTAGGACTAGACCTCGAAAATTAGTGATGGAACTTATTGCCCCCCACCGACAAAGCCCAAATCCAATGGCATGTGTTGATGACTCATGGGTCGTTCAAAGGCGTATTTATGCTTATCCTTCCTTTAGAAGAAGCAATAATTGCAGAAATAGGAATTAGTGATAATTAGCTGATTGTTTACTACAGTTCTATTTTTGGAAGTTTCTTTTTTTCCAGGCTTATGTTTTAGGTTATACTATATAGGACCCTATGTAGCTTTTATCTTCAGTTGCGTGTTGTGAATTCATAAAAATTGAAAATTAATCTTGTGGTTCCCATTCTCCGTCAATTAGTGACGGACATTTTGAGCCTTTAGAGGGAGAAAGACACAATTTCATCATTAAGCCTGTTAAATATCATTGAAACAATATGGTTGCAGAAAGAAAAGATTACCACCACTCCAGGAAGCTATGGTAAAGGACGGCTAAGAAAAGAGCATCCAGCAAAAGAAGAAAGCAGTTCAATCTCATTGGAAACTGGATATTACCACTGCCACTTTTAGGCGTGTTCAGCTTAAGACCAGAAACCTTTCCGAAAGAGAAACTTACCACAGTGGTTTCTTAACAATGAACTTAAAAAAGATTGCTTTTACCTGGTCAATATTGTATGAAATAATCTGTATTAATTTTACTACAAAATATCAACCCCTCTCTCTCTCTATCTGTCTTGCTAGCATCATAATTGGCAATTTGGCACTAGTTCCCAATTTAACTCTCTACCTGACCACCCTTCTCATCCTTCAATACTTTCAAGAAAGAGTTCTCCAAAACTCAGCAGTAATCTGATAAAATATTAGCAAAAACCACAAACTCTACTATGACACACATTCAACATACTTCTTCCCCGCCTTTAAACATCCACTACTGAACTCTTATCACCCAAGAATGATTACTGTCAAGGCATACATAAATCCATAAAATTGTAATCCACACTCCATTCAGCAAAACGGGCCTAGATTGTAGACATCAGAGACGAATGTCACATATCACTGGTATTCACCCTACCTAATGCCACAAATAGGTGTAATGTCGTCTCATTGGTAGCTCAATGAAGCACATAAATATCCAAAGAGATAAGACAGTACAGCCTTCTCTGCTACCGCATATCATTGGTATTCTTCCTACCCAATGCCAAAGTCCTCAAAGAAGCAGCATGCTTAAAGGAACCTTTGTTATCCAAAGCAAGTTCGCAATAGGAAACTCAGGGAACTGGCACAGAGTCTCAGATACTTGAGAAAAGACATACATGATAATATTCCGTAGAATCTCCCAACCATGCCCTAGAGTCAACATGTCCGTGTATGAACTTTCTTCAAGATGGCAACCAAAGAAGTAAGCTCACTGCATTTCTTAATTTAGAAAAGGCCTCCTAAATGAAGGTTTCAAGAACGATCATGCACAAAACAGAATTCATATAGGAGCTTATGAAGTGCAAAAAGCTGACACAAGCGAAAGGATCCCCGCCTCGCCAAACATCCTCCCAAAATCTGATCCTCAACCCATTTCCCACTTTCAGCTCAACACAAGGAGAAAAGAGAGTAGAAACCTGAGAGACAGAGTTTCATGGGAAAGCATGCATCACAGACATCACATTCCCCTCATTTCTAACCAAATTATTAGCTTCAGCAAAAACAGAAAAGGAACTTTCTTTTGAAAACAAAATAAGTGTTTGCCATACCTTGGTTAGGAACGGACATTGTAGCATCTGTAAAGCGAAAAGCAAACATGAGACCATCTTCCGATCCATCCCTGTAACTCAATAGCATCAATGTGACATCATTTAGGAACGAAGTTTAGAAGCAGCAGAGATGAATAAACCATAAGAACTCAAATGTATTTCCACAACTTCAATATACATCCAAGGAACTCGATGCAACAAAAACAAAAACAATAACAAAAAAATACATTGCCCTTACATAGTAGCATACTCTAAAACATTGGTTTTGTGTTGCCTAATACTTTCTCTCGCTCAAGTCTGAAAACAGTGCTTATACTGAGGGAAGGGAGACTTTGGATGCAGCTTTAGCAACCAATGAGGCATAGATGATTTTAGGCAGGACGGCCTTAGATTGTTTACTTTGATTGGAATTTGAGAAGGCTACAATAAAGTTAGTTGGAACATCTCAGAATATAAAGCTTTAGCAACCAATGAGGCATAGGTGTATTAGCACTCCACATGAGGATGGAGCATCGCTAAAAGATGACAAATGATATAAACCACATGGAAAGACAACAACAGTATATTGATTTGGATTATGAGTTCCTCAACTGAAATACGAAGTACAGCATCTTAACTAACAGCAAAGGACAGTGAATACCTAACTACTTAAGCTCTTAAATGATTTACTTGCCTCTTTTCTTTGGAAGGAACCTTCCCTGCAAGTCTAGCTGTTTGTGCTGCAGCATCAGCAGATGCAGCTTCAGGAGTTGCTCGAAGAATCTCACATATAAGTTGTTGGCATTCACTCTTTTGCATAAACAGAAAACAGTGATAACTCAGACAAAGTTTGAAAATAAACCATACAAAACGTTTGTACCACAACGAAAACCTGGACAAACATCAAACAAGGTGCATAACCATAAAGCTCGTAAAAACACAAACTGCTCACCTGCAAAACTGTCAACGAAAATCCAATACTGTAGCCACCAGTAACCTCGGCTTCAGTGTTCCAACTTACATCAGCAACCATAGACTTGGGCGTATTGATATCAACTTGCTGACTGGCTTTTGATTCAAGAAGCTCTCCAACAATAACATGATTCTCTAACCAGTGATGCAATTATTATCAAAGACAGTCGTACAATGATTCTTGACATTTTTTTTTTTTTTTTTTTTGGTATTAAATTCCAAGTTCACTTCTAAAAGTACATACATATAAAGAATGATTTATCTCTTACCAAATATCTTAATGATGGCATCAAGAATTGAATTCAGAAGTTCTCTTGCAGCAACCTGTGCAGTTCCCATGGGTGCCATCACTGGTGTAACAGGGCTAACGGCCAACAATGTTCCACTGAGTGATAGCCCATTTGAACGCTTCTGTTTCGATAATTGGTATGATTCCAGCTGTCCCTTCAAACTTTGTAGAGTAGAAGAATATGTTGTCAGGCCAATTGCAGGCCTGGACGAGCTCATGTGTTCCGCGTGACTTTTAATCTTAGAGGTAATTATCTCATGAATAGTAGGTCTCAACCTCTGGCTGTTGTCATTTTTAAATAAAGAGTAGTTAAGAATATTCAAACCCGGGAAGATTGAAGACAATGAGAAACTCTAAAGCTACAAAAAATTGGTAGATGTTGCAATTAAAACCAATTCATAATAAGAACTACATTTAATGACCTGTAATCCACTTCAAATAATTTGAAAAGTAAACAAGAAAGAAAATATGAAGCTGAACACCAAAGCCTGCTTTGAACAGGAAAGAGAGCTGGATAATAGATGTGCAACGCTAAAGAAGACATTGACTTCTCACCTTTGTATTTTACATGGGTTGCTAAAATGCAGTCATAAAAGACCCATTTTCTGGAGAAGGTTACTAACAACATATACTAAAAAAAAAAAGGATATATCCATATTATAACCAATCCAATCTAATTGAACAAGATAAGAGAAGTGTCATGTGGCTAGAATCAAAAGCGCTTTACACCCTTAAAAGTAAAATAAGAAAATTGTCAGACTGCTGGCTCTCCCCACCCCCCTTTCCACTAGGCATTACCATTATGTGACATACTCGGGGTGTGTCATCGAAAGGATTCATTGAGTCAGACGCAATATCCGTATTATAGAACACAGAGTCGGAAATCGTTACCATATCATAGCACCAGCAGCAGCAACCTTGCCGAGCTTGCACAAGCATTCAACCATAGTGTGCAGATACTTCACATGTAGAGGAGCATCATGTTTTTGTACAGCTTCCTGCAATCAAATGAATGCCTTAAAGCTTAACATCACAAACATGAAAAATACAAACCAAGTAGAAGTGAAATCTGAAATGACCATACAAGAAATTCGTCAGGCGTAGCTGATGAAAGCCACAGTGGAAGTTGGCTAGAAAGTATTCCACCCTTTCTGAGCCCAGTATCCCCGCCATTGGCCAGTCCATCCTCATCATCATGGCCATCATAGGAACTAAATTCATATTAGCAAAATATATATAAGTGAACCCTGATCTCAAAACAATAAGGCCCTACAACAACAATAACAACAACAACAACAACAACAACACAGGAATGATCCTACCTGAGGTAGGGTCTAGGGAGGTCAAGATGTACATAGCCTTACCTCTAACTGGTAGATAGGCTATGTCTGATAGACCCATAAAAGATTTTCAATTTTAAAAACAATTTACTGCAAACCAAATAGATCAAAAAATAAATAGACACATAAATAAATGAACTAGAGAATATATTGTTTCCAGATAGCAAACGAAAGAGTTTACAATAAAGTCACTGCACTCATTAAAACAGAAATATATATATACTATAATACTAGGGTGGGGGGAGGAGAAGAAGAAAAAAAAACAGAACGAACATCCAAATGAGTGCAGCACGATTGTTTTTTTTAACGCATCTTTCTAGTTGAGGAAACCTTCAAAATTTATATCATTTGAATTATTCTGAATAGAATTCCCAAGTCTTGGTGGAAACTCGGGAAGAGCAACCGCTGGCTAGCACAAAAAGTGTCTAAAAACATGCACAATGCTGCGGAAAATTAATCTTACCCTCCATCAACTTGGTTATCAACTTTTGCTGACCTCGTTCGCCGAGATATAGGTTGTGAAATACTCAACGATAATGAAACTGTCCCTGTTGCTGTAACATCATCATCCGTATCAAGTATGCTTGAGAAGACTGAACTGCATAACACAAAGAGCTTCATCGCAATCAGAGGAAAAATGAAACCCAAGGGTAATAAAAAGAAAAATTAGTTGATTATTTAAACAAGCAGTAAGGTTTTTGTCCTTTGACAGATAAAGAAACAATTTGTTATGTAATTCCCCAAGAATGTTCAGTCAGCTCAAAGAGTGCACTATTCGGTTGAAGAGGTTTTTCAATATATATATATATATATATATAAAGACCTCGTTTGGATACATAAGAATTTATTAGAGGAATATAAAACGGTAAAATTTTAGAAATCTATTGTGAAATATAAGTACATGACCTTATCCCTTCCTTCTTCTCATTACCCTTGTAATCTCCCCCCTTCACCAACCCCCCTCCCCCAAGGACATGAAAAGAGGTTTTATTTTTAATTTATTATTTAGATAAGAAAAAATGTACTCCCTCCGTCCCAATTTCATATTCCCATTTGCTTTTGGCACACTTTTTAAGAAAAGGTGAAATTATATCCCCAATTGTCCCGAAACAGTAAAAGAAAGAGTACAAGAAACATAAACAGTTCACAACTAAAGACTAAATGGTAAGTGCAACATGAAATTGAGACGGGCCAAAAAGGAAACAGGGTAACATGAAATTGGGCCAGGTAGAAGGGCAATGGTGAATGCACATAGAATTCCAATGGCAAAGGTGTGATAACAGCTCTTGTTGTGGTTTGAGGTTATCCTCATAACAGGAGGAAGGGGATTGCTGCATGCACATAAAATTACAATGACAAAGGAGCGATGACTGACCTTGTTGCAATTTGAGGCCATCCTCATAACCATTAAACAATAACATGAACAAATTAACACAAAAGACTTGTACACAGATAATAGCATGCTTCTCAGCATTCTCCACAGAGTTAAAGCATCAAGCTTCCATCATTACTGAACAATTGAGTTAGTAGGCACCACAATAGCGGGTAGTGAGATAGGGTGAATACCTGTAATCACCTCTGTTATAAAGGTGGGCATGCAAGTCCTCCAAAACCTTATAGAAAAGAACTCCACGCAACTTGGTTAACTCTGATCTAATATCTTGAAGAGCGCCAACCTGATCAAATATGATGTGCATCATGTGAAAATTGGAATAGGTACTAAATTTAGCATCCTTAGTGCAAGAGCAATCCAATTACACAAGTGATATAAGCATACCAACAACAAAAAGCTCACAACTCTTGACATGATAAGCTATAATAACATAAAAGAGGACAACAACAAAAATAAATAAATAAATAAATAAATAACAAATATACCAACAGTAGCTACAAGCTACACTTCAGTAACATCATGCCCAAGAACCAACAAAGGTGTCAGCTTGACTGAAGCAATACCCATGGATAGCATAACCCCAAATTGAATGCCTTCCAACGACAAAACAATTTTTGACTCTCATGAGTTCCAGAACTTCATCATGTGATGAAAAGAAGCTACGTAGTGATTTTATAAATGCTGAGACCAATCTAATAAGCCTATAGTCAACCTTCGAAGAACAAAGAAGTTAGAGAAGAAAGGTGTTGTCTCATGGTTGAGGGTAAAGGTTGTTCCTATAGATCATATGGGCATGGAAAAGATCTCCGGTCTTACAAGATTGGGTGTCTAAGAACAAGGAATCATGGAAAATTGGCTGTAACAGTTTCTTTTAGAACCAAATTCCTTGTGGCACAAAACCGGTTTTCCGCAACACTAGGCTTCAGAACAATCAAAATCGATTGGAAGATAGAAGGGTGTATAACTCATTGGATTTGCAATAACTCACTTGATTATATACAGATACATACACACTATATGTTAACTATACGAACTAAGAATTTGGGCCATCTATTATAAATATCAATGGTTGGGATTTGCGCTTAGAATATTTTAAAGTGAGATTACTTGAAAGTCTAACACTCCCCTTAAGGTGCGCGCATTTGCTTGGACCCTCGCATTGGGTTAGGTGAATACTCATCACGTGCTACAACGTATGAGACCAGGGTGGGCTCTAGTCCCGGATATATGTGTATGCCATCGTGTTAGTGAGATGGGTCTACATCTATTTTTGCAGTGTGAGTTTGCATGGTCTTTTTGAGAAAGGCTTTTCGTCATTAAGGAAGAGTGTTTCATTTGTCCTCCCACCCTTACTCAGCACTTGTTGTAACACCCCGACCCCTCACATGGGTCAGCAGGTGCTACCAAGATCCGCTTTCCTGGTTGAGGACTGACCTCACAGACCACCACAAGTCTTTCCAACATGCTTTGTCCTCACTCGCATGCTCCTGAGAAACTTCGCAAGA
>BSSO01000047.1:0-56961 GCA_030267885.1 Mesembryanthemum crystallinum | reverse complement strand
AAATGAAAAATTGAGTTGTAGAATTGAATTTAACTAGATCTAATATATGAACAATGCAGCGAACCGAGCCAGCAATAAGGCTAAATGAGGGTGTGTTCAGTTTGCCTAAAAGTACTTGAACTGAACGACCTCAACTGATCTAATTGAACTGAACAACTTGAACAGAATTGAACTAAGTTAAGGTGTGTGTTCAGTTCGCCTGAAAGTACATGAACATAACTGAATGACCTGACCTAAACTCAACCAAACTCAACTCAACTGAATGTATAATAACCTGTGAGAGAAAAAGTGTATGGCTTGAACTAAATGACTTGAACCGAATTAAACTGAACAGAACGACCTGAAATAAGATTCGATAAATTGAAATGAACACATCCTGAACGACCTGAAATGAAATTGAGTAATGTGAGATGAATACACCCTTACTCATATGGAGTTTCATTCACTTCAACAAGATTTTAAATGGAAACAAATACTCCCTCCGTCCCTCTGTATCTTGTGCAATTGCTTTTGCACAAATATTAAGACAGAGGAAAAAATGACTTAAAGGTCCTCTACTTTATCCTCATTTTACTTTACCATACCAACTACTCTCTCTCCCCATAAGGACAAATGATTGAAGGGCAATGTGAATCACTTTGTGAAAATCTATGTCTGAATTAAAAAATATGAGTACAAGTTACATAAAGATGGCCCAAAATAGCAATTGCGTAAGATACACAGGGATGGAGGGACCCGAGGGAGTAGAGCCTAAACCAAAGAGGAAGCTGATAAAAAATAGCAGTAGATTCGCGAGTCCCAAGAAGGGTAAAAAAGAGCGTGGGGCCTTTTGGTTTGGGTGGCCCATTGAAGCATCCAAAATCTGTCACATGTAATTTGTCCTCTTTTGAGTTTAAGCATTGAAGTGATTAAATTATAGACTTTTGTTGGATAATATCGTTACTACTATTAGAATTAGAAAATGGATAAAAAGGCTCAAACAATGGGCCACATATACACCACCACATTGTCTATCAATGGTTCCTACTCCTAGTCGGACATTATAGTTGTAGACAATGTAATTGTACATTAGCTGTATATGTGCACCATTGTATAAGAAGGAGTGGGTCTAGTGGGACCATCTCGATTTTGCACTTTTCTCCTCCAAAAATCACCAAATTATACATTAGGGTTCACTTACTGGAAATTTTTTAAAAAGGGTACCTGAGTTTTAAGGTAATAATAAAAAGGGTGCCTGACATTTACTTATTCCCATTTAGGGTACCCAACCTTTGAATTAATTCCCATTTAGGGTTCAATTGTTGACGACGTGAAAAGCTCTGTTAGAATCGTGAGTTAGAGTTTCATTTATGGTTTTGACACTCGTATCAAGATTTGTTTCGAAATTTGCCTTAAAAACTTCTACAATCCATGGAGCCGAAGCACTTGGGTTATTGTACAATCTTGTTCAATCTTGATCTGAAAAGCTATGCAATCAGCAATTAATGAAACATAGACCTTCCATGGACATTTTTCAACCTCTACTTATTCGTTTTATGGATTATTTTCAACCTCTTTCAGCCTCTTACAAGTAGCCGAATATTTATCTTCAAACTCCTCCCCTTTTTCTAATGCAAACTCCTCTTGGATCACATATTATCTCAAAACTTTTAGAATTTCTAAAAGAGTTTTTTACCGCGTAAGCCAATTGGATCCTAAATGGGAATTAATTCAAAAGATCACATATATATATATAAATAAAGGTGCAGTTCAAATTTTACTCCCAATGTTAGACAACTCAATCCAAATGCTAAAATAGCCAATAATAAATGAGTAATTTTGTTGTACAACCGTCAAACCGTTAGACGACATAATTTAATGATAACTTTTCGTAACTTAGGGGCTATTTTTAGTGGTTTAGGGGCTACTTTATACAACTCGACTCAATCGATGAATAACTTTTTGCAATTTAGTGGCTACTTTTATCGACTTAGGGGTTACATTTTCATGACTTAAGTAGTTTTACAAAATTACTATAAAATATAAAAAGTTTCCCTAGTAGCCCATAAATTGCAAAGAGTCACCATTATATTCGGTCGTCTAATGGTTAGACGGTTGTATACAAGAATTTGCGATAATAAATAGTAGCCAATAATAAATTGCTAAAAGTAACTATTGGATGGGTGGTGTAATGGTTAGATGGTTGTACACGGGAATTTGCCTACCTTCAAAATTTACTTCCCACGCCACGCGTAATAATTTGTGGTTCCCAGGCACAAAACTAGTTGTTCATCGTTTCAGTTTGAGATGATCCGTTCAAACTTTCTTCCCGGAATCACTGCTCTGATCAGTTGATACTCATCGGTACTCTCTCTGATCTTCCCATATTTGGGTATTATGAATTGATTTGCATATCCAACTAGTTACATTGAATTATCACAAACGAATTGCTTGAAGCATTGTTATGTCATGCAATTTTTACATGAATGATGATTATTTCGCTCTGGATTTGGATCATCATCGAACCCAGTTGAATGATTGTAAAATTTTAATGATACAATGTCAATTTTAGTATCTATCATTATGAAAATTTGACGATGCTATATGGGTTTCTGGGATGTTGATGTATGGACATTGTAACTGTTACATTCTACACTGTGTAGTAGACTAGTAGTTGTTGTCCTGAAGCTATTTGATAAAATGGTTCTTTGAATTGAATGCGAATTGCAAAAGCAAGACATCTTAAATGAAATCATTGTGTTGGTGTGTTATCCCTTTCTTTAATTTGTTGTTTAGCCATGTTGCATTTCACTCACAATAGTTTAGATCATCATAGAAGTTAAGTTAACTCTAATCAAATGCCTTTTGAGATTAGTGGGTGGTTCTCTAGGAGTTTCGGGTCCGAGCTGAACAATTCCACTTACATGCTGATGGTAGGGACTGGGGAGGTCAATATGTATGTAGTTATCACCCCGGAGTCCTTGACTAACCGAGGGGCTATAAAATGATTGTCTAGAAAAACACACGACATCCAAAAATTAGAAAATGTAGTTGTTACTTCTATGTCATGGCAGAAGTCTCTGTGAGACGTAAGGATGTTCATTGGGGAAGAAACTAGGCAAAAAGAGGGGACCAGGTAGGGACCAAAAGCCTACATATTGAGAACTTGTGGTTACTTGATTGGTGATATGCCTTTTATAAGGTATGGTATGTGTTTTTTGGAGTATTGTTAGTTAATAAATGATTTTAATGGAGCATTAGTAATTAAATCAAGGATTTAATGGATATTAGCCGTAGGGATTATCAATTTATGTATGGCATTCATCATTTGCAGAATGTACCAACTGGAATGTTGTATGAGGCCCGATGGAGGTTAGAAGAATCAGGGTAGCTCTGAGAGAAAAGAAAAGGAGGGGAAAGCAGACCCTATAGTATCAGGGTGTGTATTGTTAGTAAGCTAAGAAAGGTTACAGATACCAGGACGGCAGGACTGATCATTTCATTGAGCAAATCAAAGCATCACAAGATATCAGTAACCATTAGAAGAAAATGGATAAATCATCTTGAGGACCAATAGTAGTTAGATGATTCGAGGTAAAAAAAAAAAACACTGAATTAGGTCCATCACTATTAGTAACATGTTCAAAACAACAGTAAATGGCAATACAGTGGAGCCGAAGGAAATGAAATGTGCTAGGAAGGGAATATATTGGTGCCTTTATTATTAATTTAAACATATTAGGCTACTGGTGGCAAAGAAATCAACAAACACTACATCCTAAATCTCATTAGGGCAGTCAAAGCAACAGAGGCAGAACTGAAAATATAAAAGAGACAAGAAACAGGCAGCAATAGAAGAGCTGCAACAAACCCAAACTATAAGATCTCTGTCCTTTTGATTCCCCTCTTTGTAAGATTATCAGCAGCCTCATTCTTTTGCCAGACAATAATGCGAATAATGGAGTGATGATTAAGACAAGGAAAACTATACACAGTACACTCTGTTAAACAAGTTGCAGTGGTTATTCATGAGACCACAACAGCCAAGTTATACTCAAAATGAAGTTCCAATCTTTCCAATTGAGGAAGCTAGTTAATCATTATTTCTGTAGGAAAGACAGCAGACAGCTCAGTGAAACTAGGTTTTTCTATGGAACAGAAAAAATGGATATATTTGTATCTGATCTGTGCAAGAATCTTGATGTAGCCTGTAGGATCTTTTGCCATGCCAACATCACCATATTACTCGTGTGGCCTGCATTATATATGTGAAACTTGTTTACTTCTCCATTTAATTATAACACAAGTGTAGTCTACAATCTTCATGGCAGAAAATTGTCTAGTTGTTCTTGCCATCATACAGGAGCTCTATAGGATAATGTCATTTACCATCTTATCCAATCTAATGGATGAAGGTTGTCTGATCTTCGTTTGCTGGTCACCAGACAACAAACTTCATATTCTTACAGGGTAAGGTTGCGTACTTCTTTCCATTGAAGTACCTACTTTGGTGGCAATCTACTGGGGAGTGGTTGCAGTTGTGGATGCAGTTCTTTTGTGTATAAGCTATTGCTTGATCAGAGAGGCCAAATACAAATCATCAAAGCTTATGCTATATTCATCAGCCCAGCTCTTTCATTGTGTTGTGTTAATGCGTGAAATAATACTTGTATTTGTTTAGATTATGAATGCAAAATGCAATCTTGTGGACCATCTGGATGATGATCTTTACATTGACTTCGCCAGGATTTATGCATCCTTTTTGGCAATAACCTTGAAGAAAAAACTGATATAACTAATCGAAATGCATGGGGATCATAGGCCTAGCAGTCCATCAACACCCAGGGTTCGGCATCGCAGACGATCTAATGAGGTTAGTAGTCAAGTTTCGGTATCTTTCATCAATACTAAGTTGCTTGCCTCGTCCATCTATGTACACTAATATTTTTTCTTTTAATTGGGGGCTAGGGGTGTCTTGGTTCACCATTGTGTTATTTCATGTATTTATACTAAAAAGCAGAACTTGTAATGTATTTCCTTTAAAATAAATTCTCTCTTCAGTTTCAGGTTCCACCGGATATTAGCAGAACAAATGGAAGTCAGTTGCTTGTTCATGATAAAAACAAATATCAGTCTATGTTGGTCCGTGCTTACTCATCACTCTGGATGGTTGCAATTGCCTCAATTGTAGTATATATGGGTCATCTCTACATTTGGGCTATGGTGGTTATCATACAAATAGTAATGGTCAGAGAGCTGTTCAACTTGCGCAGAAGAGCTCATGAAGATAAGCGGCTTCCAGGATTTAGGCTTTTGAACTGGTAAGTTTTGGGTTAAAATGTCACCTCTGATATGCTTGAAAAGTTGATATCTTGATGATATTTCTACCTAATAGTATGATTCAAGGGGCTATTTTCCAAATGATGTTCATTAAAATGTCCCAGGCACTTCCTCTTCACAGCAATGCTCTTTGTGTATGGCCGGATTCTCAATCGACAGCTTGTGAATACTGTGACTTCAGATAAAGTTTCTTATAAGCTTGTTAGTGGCATTATCAAGTATCAGATGATTATCTGTTATTTCCTATATATTGCAGGTTCTTTTCTTCTTTGTTTCTGTCCTGAATTTGGTATTGGGGAAACTTAAGCCAAAATATTTGCATCTTTCTTTCTATCTTGAGCGGCTTTATTCTCAGCATTTAGGCTGGCTAATCTTTTGCAAGCCATGGATTCCTAGTTTCTCATCATTTTATTTTCATATGAAATCTGATGCGGGGCTTTTTTACTCAATGCGATCAGGTGTCATTTGGTTCATTCTCACACTAAAGAAGAAGATGTATAAGTATCAATTTGGCCAGTATGCATGGACACACATGATTCTTATAGTGGTCTTCATCCAGTCCTCATTTATCGCAGCTAACATTTTTGAAGGGATCTTTTGGTACTTCACATTTCTCATTAATTCCTTTATGATGGCACACTATTCATTCTTAGGATGAGAAGCCACTGAATTGTATGATATTTTTTTACTGGGTAATTCATAGGCTTAGAAGCTCAGAGAACTTTAGTGCATCTTATCCACTATGTTCCCCATCACTTCTGTTATTTCATTGATCTTTGTGGCCAGTATATTCAATGATTCAATACAAGTACGATCATTGTACGTTATTAAATGTTTAATGTCATGCAGTAATGTGCAACCTTGCTATCTGCCTTTCTAGGTTTTCCATTTTCATTGAATTCGATTGTACCTGACAGAAGTGTTGAAGTTTCAGTTCTAGTTTAAGGGGCATGAAAGTCACATGTAAAGTAAATTTGCAGTTGATCAATGATGCCATATGGAGATCAAAAAAAAAAAAAAAAATGATGCCATATGATGCTCCCCATGAGTTGCTTTTAACTTTGCGGACTGTTTGATACTTTGATGTGACCTTGAGATGCTTACCTATTACGTTTCATCGCAAAGGTCATTGGATAAAATAGAAGTGAGACTAAAATATAATTTCTTTTGTTACATATAAACTCTTGTATTAATGAATAATGGTGTTAACTTTATTTGTGACATGATTTGGATATGAAACAACCTCCTCAGAAGTCAGGGAGATTGGGTTTATACGAGGATGGGATGCTGGCAATGTATGGAAATATCTGCTTGAATTTTGTTTTTGATTTTAGGCTCAGTGAAATATAGATACAACTTATCCGTTTACTCGTTTCTCTATGTTGAAGCACTACCTTTGAATAGTTGCTTATATAGTTCCTCAAAGTCTGTCTTTGTTTCTGACAAGGTCATAAACTTTTAGGTTCCTTCTCCCAGCAACCCTCATTATTGTCAATGATGTTGCTGCATATATCTTTGGTTTCTTTTTTGGAAGAACCCCATTGATAAAGCTGTCTCCCAAGAAAACTTGGGAGGGATTTATAGGAGCATCAGTCACAACGCTAATCGCAGCCTTTATGGTGAGTGTCAATTAGAAAACCTTTTAATTGCTGTTCTTCTAAGTTTCCAACACCATTTGAAGGAAGTGTTAGAAGGAAAAAAAAAAAAAAACATTTGATGTTTGTTCACCCTTCTAGATATGATGTTTAGGTATATTAAGGGTTACAAAATTTCTTCTTTTGCAGCTTGGAAACATATTGAGTCGTTTCCAGTGGATGACATGTCCAAGGAAGGTAATTGTTATGAATAGAAATATTATGCAGCTGTCCTTTTACCAAATTACTATCTAATACATGGACATGCTACATGCAGGATTTGTCTACTGGGTGGCTTCATTGTGATCCTGGCCCACTTTTCAAGCCAGAGTATCATGCTTTACCTCGATGGGTTCATCAAAGGGTGAGCATCAGCTGGGGGCTTGTGTTGGTTTTTTTTACTGCATACTGCATAGTTTTGTATACTTGTTTATCAAGATAGAATACTAATTCTATGTGGTTTTAATTTTATTGCAAATCGGAAGGAGGATTAGGTTATAGACAGGCAAAGTTGTTCAACTTTATGATAGACAGCAGTTGCATATGTACTAAACTAAGATTTGCTTCAGTTGGTAGTTTTTTGACTCTATATGGTACCATTTTGTGGTTTGTGACATGTCAAGGTCATCTTCTTTCCTAGGATTATGACTAATGGCTTCAAAAACAGTTGAAGCCTATGCAGGAACTTTTGGTGTGCCACATTTCTAGCACCAGCATCAGATAGATAAGCATGTTACTTGTTCCAGATGCTCTTTGCTGCTGCTAGTGTAGAGAATAATATGGATTAGGAATATTTTGAACGGAATAAGGAAAAGAAAGGGTCCATAAGTTTGGAAAATCTTACATAGAAAGGTCAAATTTTGCTTTTGAAAAAAGGCTCTTTTCAAGTTTCGGTGAAATCTGTATGCATGGCCTTATAGTGCACCAATTAGCCAGATGACCAGCTTTCTTGTAACTTCTGTTAGTGACACGCTGCAGTTTCATCAAAAAGACATCGGCATTTTGCCGGTGCAATGGCATGCCTTATGCCTGGGGTTGTTTGCATCAATAATAGCACCTTTTGGAGGCTTTTTTGCCAGCGGTATCAAGAGAGCATTGAAAGTAAAGGTACATTCTTTTAGTGTTATCAGAACTCAATGAGATGATGTCTGTATGCTCTTTTTTTCTTTCTTATAGTCATCTCGTGTCTTGATTTGGCTACAGGATTTTGGTGATAGTATTCCTGGACATGGAGGATTCACTGATAGAATGGATTGCCAGGTACTGTACAAGAATATATACATGCACTTAACATGAATATGAATAATTCAATAGTATCATCGTATACTGTCAAATTGTGCTTTATAGATGGTGCTCATGCACTCATTAAGCTCTAGTTATCCATTATCATCACTAACAGCGCCATGGACATATTCACCTCTATCCAAGGCTACAATGCATCTCCTTGTCATCCATGCCTATTTGCGGTCTTTACCCCTAATAATCCTTGTACTTGCTAGTAAATTTCATAAAATTGTGCCTTTTAATTGGTTTTTGTCTTCTGGTATGCAGACTTTCACTAGGAGAAACCCTTTCCCATGATTATTGCCTTGCCTTTGGCTTTCCTGAGTTTCTTCTTTATTGTTACTGCTCTAATAAGTGATGAGTAATATGACATGTGCTACTTTTGTACTAAATGGGGAAAAAGAAGCTGATTTCTGAAGTTACTAGAGTGTTTGCAATTGTGCAGATGGTGATGGCCGTATTTGCGTACATTTATTATCAGTCATTTGTTGATGTCAGAGACTTTTCTGTTGATATGATTTTGGAGCAGGTAAAGTTTTTAGATTTGTCTGTTTGATGAAACATAACTCCAGCATGTAACTCATACATATACTTTTTCTCTGAATGCTGCAATCACAATTCTACCAAAATTCATAGTGATTGTGACAGTGACTTTGTTGTTGATTGTGGTTTTAGATTCTTACCAATCTCAGTTTGGAGGAGCAACAATCTCTTTACACGACACTTGGACAAATTTTCTCTGAGAGGCAAGTCAATCTACAGCCATGAAATTTCATGTCAGTTTGAGGTGTCGATCAATTTTATAAATGACCAGCAGGCCAGCGATTGTTATTACCTCCCTGGTGGAATTTTCAGAGGCCGTTTGGCCTATTTTCTAAGATTCCGAGCTTTTCCTTTACAAATATCTCCCCATTTCCCTTCTCCTCTACTTTCTCCTTCCCCAAGAGCTTCTATGAAGCTAAAACGGGGTTTTTTTTTGGCTTCTTAGAAGCTCACGAGGAGGAAAAGTGAAAGAGGGGTGACATTTGTAGAGGAGAACTTCAAAATCCTAGAAGTTAGGTCAAACGACTACTTTGCACTGGATGAGATTATTATGGTTGAACCACACAAAGGTCTGGAGAGGACATCACCGAGGACTTTGCTGGCTCTGGGGTTCCAAGCTCAGTAATTTGTCGAAGTTTTATTTTTCTTTTTTGACACTCGTTCATCTTAAGCTCTTTCTTTCTAGATCCTTGACTACTTACCTATACTGTCTAGCAATAATAATAGCGACTCTAATAGCTTGATTTGAACTAGCCACTTATAACTATTAGTTCCAAAAAAAGGGGGTACTCAACAAGATTTTGTACAGTTTTACATTATTTAAAGGTTATTTTATCAATTAACTTCATTTTGATGCAATGTTATTGTTCTAATTTGCAACCGTATACTTTATCAATTAACTTCATTTTGATGCAATGTTATTGTTCTAATTTGCAACCGTATACGTGTAGTTGTAAGACTTTAATTGAGTCAGTTGAAACAGGGTGAACGAAAATGATGTTATTCTTTCATGTCAAAATAACAGAGTAATCTCATTACAAATGACACTCTATCTTCTTGAATATTACATATGAGTTGCGCACCCCAGGTGTTATATGTCGCGACTTCAGTTCGAAGTGGCTGCTGTACTGCCATAATGTGTTCACTCTCTCTCTCTCATCCGAGGATCTCCCAAGAAGTTTATCTCTTTCACAGGAGGGGGAAAATTTTTGCACCATGTTCAATCACTAAATGAAGAGAGAACCGCGCTACTCCTGTGAAAAACATGTTCCGTTGCAGCTTTTCACTGGGTAATATACTGAACTTCGGCATGTTCTCGCAACCATTCGAGCACCTTTGCTCCTTCCATAACCTCTTGGACCTACAGAATTCGAATTATGTTACTTCAACATAGTGCTTACAAACTCCCATCCAGGAGAATTAAGCTATAAATGGCAAGGGCCGAAGGAAAGCCAAAAGGTCTATGATTTCCGAGCAACTTTTGGAACACTACAGGTAGGTAAAAATTTGTGTTTTTTTAATACTTAATATGTCCCAAAAAATTTGTCTGACTTTGAAAACTATATTGTGAGCCATATGTTTCAAAGTTGGACAATTTTTGGAACAAAGAAGTATGATGGTAATAATGCCTCGGATCGATTGCCCATCGCAGGTCAAACCTGGCTTGTTAACAGACCCTGGACTACATCCCCACCCCCAAAAGCCCTCCTGAAACTTGGTTTTGAAACCCCCTTCCCCCCCACCTGCACCCACAGGGGGACCCCGGGATTGACCCTGAGGCACCCTTGTGGGAACTGGGAAGTCGCGAGAATGAGCTATTGGGTTTCTTGCTCACTTTGGTAGGCAGGTAAGAAGTATATATATTTTTTGGAACGGGGAAACTACTGAACCTGTTCTTTGATACGCTCCTCATCGTACTCTTGCTTATGGCGCTTGAATTCTTCGATGGAGTTCTTGACTTCCTTGACCACCTCGTCAATCGATACCTGCACTCAAATATAATTAGAAAATAGGGTGGTTTTCAGACAATCTTTGAAACAACAATGACTAAGATTCCAGGAGCTGAGTGACCGAGGAACCAAAAAAGCACGTAATGCAGTTTTCTGAAAACCATTACCTGCAGATTTTCTCGTTTATATATATCTCCTACTGCCAAATTCTGTTTTATAATCCCGATTATATTTTCTTTCTCGTGTTCAATGTACTCAGTTACTGCCTTCGGATTTGTTAACGAAGCCAACTGGTCATCCTTCAGCTTCATCTTAGCCTGTCAAACCAAATATGCAAACTTGTGAGAAGGAAAACAGTTTGCGAGAAATATAGAAAGACAAGTTTCCTGTTGCAGGAAATCTATTGACAGATTCGTTCATTGTGAATCTTGTTCACTCTTCTATAACTGAAACTACTCCTAGGTTTGAAGGCTATTGTTATCGTGCTGACCTGAACTTCGAGAAGCTTGGCTCCATACATCTGCCTACCTTCTTCCTCAAACAAGGACTCAGGAATTTCAACGTCAACCATCTGTAGATAACAAGAGATTCAAAATACAAGATGAAACACCAAAATGGTAAGATTAACTCTTTGTTTACAACATTACATATATAATTTTAAAGTGAAACAACTAATATTACAACCAGCACAATTGCTGTCTGATAATCTTATGCAGATCTTGAGACTCATATGTAAGTGCCATACAAAGTGGACAGTTATTAATGCTTGATAGTCTAAAGCCTGTTCTTGCCTAAGTTTTGAAGACCCACTTTGACAAATAAAAGGAACAGCTTCATGTAAATCATGTCATCTCTGTTCATTTAGGTTAATGCCCTCTAGTGTTGTGCGACGGTTCAACTATTCCCTTTTTAGAAAGCAGCTGATCACTGTCCCTGGTTTGATGTCTGGCCCTGTTCTATTCAACTGAATGGCCGTGAACAGTAATACAGTATGGAAAGAAGAAATGAACAAAGCCTAAGTGAACGCTTCAATAAGGCTCAAAGCAAATATTGCAAAAGAGCTGGCCCAACCTCCCACCCCCCAAGAAAAAAAGAAAAAGAAAAAGAAGAAGCAAAACAAGGGTAGAAGTCTAGGTATTCTGAAACTGTGCTGATGTGCACTGATACCAGATGGTTGCTCCCTTATAATCTTCCAGTGAACCAGCAGAAAACTTCAGTAGAAGCACACACAAAATCCATATGTGAATACAGCCAATTTTGATTTTAATTTGGAAGTGTTGAAAGATAGAATGCAGCACCTTACGAAGCTGGTCTAGAATTGCATTATCTGCAGCTTGTTCCTTAGCCGTTTGCTCTAGTTCTCGACATCTCTGCAACAATGCCTCCTTGACCTGTAGCATTGCAGCATAGATTTGTGCAATGTCAAACATAATCTGTGTTTATGAACCAGAATGTTTCCAAGGCATCTGCAATAGCTTACCTCCTCCAAGGTAGAACATCCTGGAATAAGCTTATCAGCAAGAGAATCATCCAATGTTGGCAGATCTCTGCGAAATAGTTCTTTACACTCTACCTGTAGAATGAATGGTGTGAATAATATCACTGTCAAAGTCCAAATTCTACTTAGAGTAGGAAGCAACATATTGACTGCATTTTTCTTTTTATTTAGGGAAACACAAAGTTTGTGAAAAAACATGATGCATACACAAGAAAGATACTAATATAATTTCTTGCAATACATATAATACCGCAAAGAAACAGAAAGATGCTCACTGTAAATTGGGCGTGCACTCCACGAAGATCTTCTTGTTTCCATGATTCAGGAAATACAAGTGGAAAGGATTTTGTTTCACCTGGTCGAATTCCAATTATCGAGTCGAGGAAACCAGGAATGAGAAATTCATCATCTTCTGTGTCGAACTGAAAACCTGACAAAAACATGTCAAAGCTAATTACAATTCCCAAGCTGTATAATATTAAGGCTCTCTTCAATAATTCGAGGACAAGAAAGGCTAAAACTGTTCTTGACACCATTTCTGATGTATATTAAAAATAAAAAATAAAAAATTGAGTTTATCAAAAGCCAAGGCTTGGTTGCTCTGCAGATTTGAGTTCTGACAAACCTTGTCGGTGTCTTACCGCTGCTTTAACAAGGAAAAGCAGCTGTGTGCTCTATACTCTGATTTCAGTACATCTTTATATGCAGTATTTGTTGATGAATGTAGTTAAATAATGAGTATCAATACTTAACAATAATGAAAATATTCAGTTCTAGAAGTCAAACCTTTACTCTCAGCAGATGGAATGTCTTGACCATTTGCTCCATCTTGTCCAATTGTTGCTGCTGATATATCTACTACCACAACATCACCTACCTGTGAAAGTTCCAATATTAAGGACCACAAATAAATGAACTTCTCTAATAGCCAATTCAACAAAGTATTAGGAATGTCCATATCAGATAAAGTGAAACAGGCTCCTTGATATCTCAATTTGAGAGCCAGAGATATGTCAAGTTTTAAACCTCTTGTACATATAATGATGGAAAAGAGGTTTGGATGTCAACAACAGAAGTTCATCAGGTCTTTGGAGTCTTTTGACCATGAGAAAGGAAATTGTTAACGTAGTTGAAACTTCTCTCCTGCTGCATTTTAATTTTAACAAAACATGGTATCCCAGCTTCGCCAACTAATCCCATGGTCCCTAAAGTTTACGGCCTGGAAAACCAACCTAGGGCCTAGAGGGGTTGAAGGAGGGACCTATGGAATATATCTCATAGCTCTTACCAGTTGAGCTATCTACTAAGGGTTTTATCTTGGTGCATCTTTAGTCAATACTATGGACAAATGAGTAACTTTTAAAGCAGCTAATGCATGAAACTTTTTCAGTAAGCTCCACTGTAAAAATGGATTAATCCAAACAAACGTGTCTTATTGGACAAATAAAATGTCGTCATATCACGCTTACAACTTCAAAAAAAATTCATGAATTTGTCGACATACCTGTAGCCCTCTGTCAGCAACTATTCTCAAGATACCTAATGTCTTATGGCGACGTTTTAGTTCCCGTTCACAAGCAATTTCAGCAGATATTTCTTGGTCTAGTTCAACAACGATTTTTAAGTTCTTGTATCCATCTTCAGGACTCCATTTGACCTCGGGCAGAACATCAACCAGGATATCGTACCTGGACCAATGGTAATTAATAATTATAGTAAACATACAAACCACGATACAAAGAAGTGGAGTTTCAAACCATTTAGTTTTGAGCAATCAATGCAGATGCTTCAAGTCTAGACATAGTTGATAAAATTCAGAGGGGAAGAACTTTAACTGATCTTTATAATGAATTTAGTTGTACCATCATTTCCCAACCAGCATAATATGTACCACAGGTCTTGCATGGTTAAATGTTTTATGAAAGTTGTTTCTAAATACAATCTAGACTTCTGAAGTTTTCTTTTTTTTTTTTTAATTTTTTTTTTCTTTTCTTCTCTCCCAGTTACACCAGTACCTTAATAGGTGATATATCAAATGTCATATAAAACTCCTGTAAAAAATATGTAGAACTTACCTCAAAGAGTTGGATGAAGCATATATCTCTTCCATATCTGAATAACTGGTCGCTATTTTGACAGAGTCCATTAAAGCCCTTCCATCCACCTTCAAACACACGGACAGCAAGAAAGTTTCAAAAATAGAACATCAAAATTCATTCAAGCATGACAGGCTGAACTAAAAAAAACAGCATTGCACTCGTCGAACGTCAACTTTTTTGAAACATGATTGGAAGTAGACTAAAGTAACTCTTATAAGAATAAAGTTAAAGGAGAAAGGATGATACCGATGACATGGCATGAGGAAGAGTCCTCTTCAGTATAGACTCAATTGTTGCCTTTTGAACATTTTCCTTCCCAGCTAAACTAACAATAATACTTTCTGGAACGTGCTTTCCGGGGCGAAATCCAGGAATCTAGCAAGCATCAATAACATGAAGTTTATGACTGGGTTTATTCACCAAGATAGACAAACTGACAAGGACTAATGTACAAGGAATTGACATGAAAAGTGAAAACAATCAACTCCACCAAGCCTAGTTGTAAAAACAATACAATACTCTCACTGTTTCACTATTTCCAAGCTCTGACAGCTACAAATAATGGAACAACATGTTGTAGATACCATTATCTTTGAATTGGAATACAGCAGACCTTAAAACCATTTAGCAAAGCTTGTTTTTAAATATTATTATGGACTTTAGAAATCTCTGAAGAACTTGTTTCAACTTCCATCTTAAAATGATACATAATTCTTTCCATAACATAATTCAATAATGCTATCTAGAAGGGTGAGCAATGCAATTTAGAACGAAGACCTGTTAAACAAAAGATTGCAGCACATACTTCATTATTAATATAATAGGTTTAGTCTGTTTAGAGTTCATTGTTTCAAGGCAACACCGTAGAAGTCAAATTTTGTAACACCTCAAAGAAATTGAATCTAATGAGTCGCTATTGATTTAGAAAGTCGACTTTAAGAGTTCAACTAAACCAAAGAAATAGTTTATAAGCATAGATACACACTTCAAATGTATCAATGCTAGTTCCAGACATCAGTATGTGCTCCCAATTACAATAATATTAAAAGAAGCACCTTTGAATTCTTGGTAAGCTCTCGCAAAAACTGTTGGTAAGTATCATTACATACAGCTGGTGGAACAATTACACTTAATCTGACCTGTAATGAGGAAGAGCACATTAGTACATAGTACATAGTACATATAAAACCAGAACAGACCCAATATAGACTCCATATTTTAACACACTAATTGACACCCATATGAACATTCATCAAGGAGAGCCTGATAACAGCATAGACAGTTCAAAGTTAGTGAGCAAGGAAAGACATACATAAAACAATGCCAGTTGATGGAAGACAAGAAGACCATTTCGATTCGGAGGGCATAAGCAATTCCAATATGGAAAATTCATCAATGAGGCATAGGTATTAAGTAGTTCAATTTTAAAAGGACATCAGATAACAGACAAAACACTTCATACTGAGAAAAAATAAAGATGACCCATTACAACTCCAAGGGAATTTGAGATAAATAAGGAATACCCATTACCCATATGAAGAATCATCAATGAGAGCTTGAAATGGCATATACAATTCAAATTTAGAAGGAAATTGAGGCAAAACAAATAATACCCAATTGAACTTCCTACAAATTTCTGACAAATTAAGCCGCCCCAACTTGAAAACTCATCAATGAATGATTGAAACAACATATGGGTTCAAAATTAGGGACAAAAATTGAGACTTTACCTTGGAATTGGGCTCTGGAAACTCAGTAACATCAAGCTCAGCAGGAAGCTTATCCTTCTTGGCCTCGGCAATAGAAGGGGCAGAGGATGAAGAAGCTAAAACAGGGGTGGGAGTTTTGGAAGACGAGTGTTGAAGGAGAGAGAATTGGCGGGAAGGAGGTGAGAGTTGAAGGAATCCAGAAAGTGGATTGTGGGTTTTGGTTAAACGAATTGGGTGAGAGAGATTAACAGAGAAGAAAGAGTTGCAAGACAAAGATGGTGGTGGGTTGACATGGGAGAGAAGTTTCATTGAAAATGTAGAACTACAGAGCTCCATTGCCATGGTTGCTCTGCTCAGTCCTTAGCTTTACTTGGGATGAGAGTGTTGAGAGGAAGCTGTTATTGCCTGTTTGGATAAAAGATTTTGTTTTTCCTTTCAAATAAAAAGGGGAAAGAAAAGTAGTAAGTCTCTTCCTTGGTTTTGTTTAGGGAAAAGCTCTTCAAGTCATCACAAGTTAAGGTGGTGTGCTAATAACAATCACAACAGAAGAAATTTCCCATTAATATCAAGTTTTAACTTTTGTTTCAATATTGCATCGAGCCTAGAGATGCCAAGTCATGCATAACCAATTGGTGATGAGGAAAGTGATATTTAATCAAAAATTTGCTCAAGAGATCTCATTCATGGCTATATTTGGTTAAATATCACTTGCCTCGTTAGCGATTACTAACAAAAAACTTAACATTGTTAAACCTCGATGTACTATTTAGAGTTAGCTTATGGGCAGCACTGCCCGACACGAATTTGGCACGGGCACATCACGGACTCACTCCAGGCACGACCCAACACATGGCATGACGTGGTTGGCTATGTCGGGCCACGATTTCAGGAAAATCATGTGCCCTAGGCACGACACGGCAAAAAAAATAATATTTTAATATAAAATTTGAACATTTATATGGGTACGACACATTGGCACGTCATGACACAATGGGTCGTGATCGAGGGCCGTGCATGGGCCGCTTTGGGGAAGAAGTGGCACGGCACAGCACGCACTAGGTAGCCGTGGGTTGGCCAGATATCCCGAAACTTCAGGCACGCCGGCACGACATGTGAGTTGGCCCAGCACGACCAATAACCACCCGTAATACTATTAAAACATACTTTTTCTTTCAGTTCAGTTGAATCAGTATAATTCATATCAAATCATTTCATTTGAAATGACATATACTAGTAGCATTTGTAGTTATAATTAAACATGGTACATGTACCATCCCAAGACCTCAACCAAAGACCCCAAAACAACCCACATTTAAGAGAGAACCCAAAAGGGCAAGCCAAGGCAAGAACCCCAATTTGAAGGGAGGGACAGAAGAGAGAGCAGAGTGAAGAAGTGAAGTGAAAATGGAGGGAGGAGGAGTGGGACCCTCCACATCAAGCTCACACTCAAGGCCAGTCAGAGCTTCTTCTCGTTTCTACTACAACACCCACTCCTCCTCTTCTTCTCCGGCCAACTTCACTGGCCCTGTTAGGAGGTGGGAGAAGAAGTGGGTCCACGTGTCATCATCTCAGCCCTCCACTACCAAGACCCGCAAGCAATCCAACGCTCCCAATGCGGCCAAGTCACCCCTCCTCTGCAAGTGGACCCCACTCTCTCGCTCCTCCGCCACCGGCGATGGCGGCGGAGATAAGAGCTCCGGCGAGCTCCCCCGCCGCAGATTGCGCTATACTCCGGTGGGTTCTTAAAAAGTTTTGATTTTTATCAATTTTTGTTATGTGGGTGATGTGGGTTTTTAGTTTGAGGGTTTTTAAGGAAAGTTAGGGTTTATGGGTGCTTTCGAATTGGGTTGAAGAGTGAAGGGAAATGTTTTCAAGTGTTGGAAGTACTCTAAAATGGTGCAGATTTTTGTCCTAGTGGCCTGAATTTTCTGGGTGTTTCTTCAATGTGAGATTAACAAGGAAATTGTTCTCTTTGTTGTTGGCCATGTTGATTGCTGCAGTGGAAGAAACTCTTGAATGAACTGAAACTTATGTGTTTGTTTTGTTGGTTAAGACTAATAACATTACTTGGAAGCATTGTTTGAATAAGATGGGAAAAAAAGCAATTAGGCAGGCAATTGGGAATGTGTTGTACATAGAATCTATAGAGAGTCTATCTATGTTACAACTTACAAGAGAAGTCATATCTAGCTGATGTAATAGACTGGTGGAACATAGAATCTCTAGTTTCCCTCTGTTTCCAGAAGCAGAAGGGTGTCGAAAGAGTAATGCTCGAACTTCTTGTGTGTTGGGTGCATGATTATTATACTTGGGACTGTTTACAATTGGTTTACCATTGTGGGACGAACATGGCAAACGAGATTCATATCATTGAATGACTATGATCCCATGTCCGGGATCTTCTAATTTTGGTTTGTTCAAATCCTTAATTGAATGATTAAGAGTAGACTTTGAGGTTTTATTGATGCATGTAATCTTCTCTCACTCAAAATTTATTAACACCTGAAACCTATATCAAAGAGAAAATAAGTTGTCATCATTGGCTGATTCTTCAGCTTTCAGACCAACCTCTTTCAATTCCAGGAGCAGGAATGGGTTTCATACAACTGAACGCTCTTTTCTGTACCCCGTAATATACAGGAGCCTTGTGAAAGGCATTGGTGCAACCTTGGTAACTTAAGAAGAGGTAGTAACAAAATTCACCGAACATTCTGCTTACTACTGTTAGTCCATAAGCTGCTACATCTTTGTGAGTTCAATAACCTAAAGTGAAACCCTGCAATCAGTTGCTACTCACTTTTCTCAGTTCCTAGGCAACTTCAGTTAATTGAATTTGACAATTCTATTGTTTACTGTCCCCAGCCCCTAACTATCAGTCCTAAAACTCAACTTGGTGACTTTAAAATACATGTGTAATCTGACATTTCATATCCTCTGTTTGTAGATTGCTGTGCACGAAGAGCAGAGGAAGCTGGCTACTAAAAGAGTTGTGGACAAAGAAGAATCAGGAGAGGCCAGTCAATCTGCAAAAAGGCTTGCAATAGACGCTGATAATATCTACGGGATGCTGGACATTAACCATGATCTGATGGGAGCTAAGCAGGTAAGGCAGTTGGTAAAAATTACCCTTTACAATATCACTCCTGTTAGTCATAGCTGTGCTCAACTCAATTTTGTTCAACATATATGGTACTAATGTATTTCAGCTGTAAGACACGGTGACTTGCCACCTAGTGGGTTGAGGCATGGTGATTTTGTTGTTAGAGGGGAATGGTGTTTACATATACTCTTAGATTTCCCTTCTCAATGTTGGAAAATAGAACCTATTCTTGCTTTCCTTTCTCCATCGCTGGCCTAACCTATATAGACCACCATCCTCCTGAACTGCGATATATAAGTTAGTATTATGGTTCACCATATAAGTTAGTATTATGGTTCATCATATAAGTTTACAAACATTTCCTAATATACTTTATTGACCAGCAAGAACATTGTTTTGTTGTATTGGTTTTTCGGCTGAATTATCCTTTAGCTGTTTAACCTTTAACTTGAGCATGCAATCATTTTGCATTATATAGGTGCACTTCAGATGTTTCTCNCCCCGAAAAAAAAAAGAAAGAAAAAAGAAAAAGAAAAGAAGGTAACGGATTACTCATTAGTGATCATGCAGCATGACCCCACCAAAGCAACAGATTGCAGACCAAATGATGGGCAGGAAACAGAACAAGATAGGGAAGCTTACAAAATGATGAGCAGGAGACAAAACAAGATACTCCTTAACAAGGCATATACAAACTGTGATAACAGTATTACAAGGCAGATAGAGAACATCAAACAACATAATTTCAGGCTTGTACAATCTTTTGACACCTTAACAAAGAACTCAGTATATTCACTTTAGGTAGGTATTGGAAGTTAAAATATACATATCATTGACTAGTTAAGACTAGTTAAGAGGCCAACCCTGAGTGGGGCTCGGCTGGAAAGAGATCTAAAATCTATTCTGGAGGGTCCCAAGTTTGAACCCCTTCGGACCATTGGTGGTTTTCCTGGCCATTAACTCCAGGGTCCATAATTTACGACTTATTAAGAGGTCAGTCCCACACCTTCTGTGACATAATTCACGACTTGTTTGAGCTTATCCAACCACAACCCCCCTTTCCCCAAGAAAATGAAAAAAACAAACAAAAGAGCAAAGATGGGTCAAATAGGAGAAACGATGTCAACACATGATTTACAGCCTAGCAGTTTGATATCTTTGTGGATATTATATCTGACAAATCAGTTTTTACAACTCTGCAGGAACTCAGCAAGAGTTTTCTGGCTCCTCATTCTTCAAGCAGAAGCCATTTTGATCTCGGGATGTACTCAGAGAATCAGAACAAAGACGGGCAATTAGCTACAAACTAATAGGTTATTTCTCTGTAGATATAGATAGCATAGAAATGGGATAATAGGCTTTTGCTTGCCCATTATTCTGCAGAATTGTGACTTCTGCTAATACCAGCTGCATCAGTTACAAAGGATGGAGTATTGTCTTGTAATTACGTCTATATCTGCTCTTTTGACGATGGTGAAAGGCAGATATTAATCCCTCTTCAACTGTGTTCCATGGAGCCTGATGTAATGACGAGTAGTATATTATATGAGCCAGTGTTGAAATGTGTGTTTGTTTGAATTCTTTGTTTTGGTCTATAGGAGACACAAAAGCGTGCAAATTCATAGATTGGAGAAGAAGGGAATCGAACGTGGAACCTAATAATATATCTTGGTCTTAAATCTTAACCATGAGAGTAAGATCTCATCGTCCAATACTCCAGTGTTGAGTATGTGTAATTTGTGCATAATATTCAGTGTGCATTGCGCATAATAATTCATTGTTGCAGTCCTCTCAAGTGTCAACTTTTCGCAAATTGCTTCCAAGTTAGTAGTTCCGTAGTACAGTATAAAGTAGTAATATCATAAATCAACAAAATACTCGTGAATTCCTTTTTACACACAGATTACGGTCACTTTTTCCCTCACATATTAAGGGGCTATTGTTTTCAACATTATTAGAATTTTTTTATAACTTGATTACACGTTCTATTAATACGCTGCTTTGCATTCTGGTGGACATCCAATGCAAGAGACATGCAGTAGCAAGTTAGGACTGTGAATAGACACTGTGTTTCAGTTCTGGGTACTGATCTTTGCTCGTCTCTCATGAATAGAACTAACGAGAACTATCGGGAACATCTCTACTTCATTGCTTCATAATGGACAATTAGGAAACACCATAATGACACAAGCACATAGTGTTTGATGGTGTTGAACTTGAGTTTAAACCCCACAAAGGCTCATGAACTCGAAGCAAAAACTGAGTTTAACTGGGTCAGGTCACCCATTGAGCCGCCTCCCATCTGCCCAGGTCTAAGGATGGCATACATACACACAAACACAGACATTCAATTTTCGATGTACTTATTTAACTTCCAGAGACAGCGCTCAACAGACTGCAAAAGAAAAAAATATCACTAGCAGATATGCGTTCCACAAAAACTTCCAATTTTCAGAAAGGTCTCAGACATTCCTTGAAGCTGTAACAATTCTTCATTCAGACAATTGTGCTTCCCTTCTCTTACTCATTAGACTATCGAACAGAACGCAACACTGCTACTGCTACAGGTTCCATCAATAGCATTTCCGCTACCATAGTTCACTTTATGAGCATACAAAGCAGAGACAAGACATCCTCGATTATGATATCAAACAATAAATTGAGAGGTAGATACCAAAACTTGTACCAATGTCACAACTAGCTAATCTAATCATGGAATATATAGCTGCTGCATTTGGATTGCAAACGACGACAAAATTTTCTCACAAGTATAAACCAGCCGCTCTCCTGAGAAATGCTTCAAGAGTTGGCATCATTATTTTCCGTCGCTACGGTGACACCGACTTCAGCTGGCCTGATAACCCTGTCGTGAAGCACGTAGCCAGCCTGCAAATATCAAACAGTATCTGATTACTTCACGGATAATAGCAAATGCCCTGTTTCAATCACTAAAGCCTGATAGCACCTCAAGCATCTTCAATACAAAGCAGTAGTATACTTCAAACAATGCAAAAAAAAAAGCCACTTCTAAGCAGAGGTGAGGAAGAGGGGTAAAAAGATCAACAGGAGACAAAAGAGAACTGCTATTTAAGTTGAGTCAAACTCTCCATGCCTACAATGAAGGCATTATGCAGCACTTAAGCCTATTCTTTTTCCTTTTAAAAGTGACATACAGGTACAATCCATCCATAAAGTTTACTAGCTAAGCTAACTGACATCGCACTCCAGCTCACCATGATCAAATACAGTACCAATGTTGCAGGGAGTGATCTACAAATCATGAATATGGACGGCAATCCACAAATGCATTTCAGCTACGCATTCAAAGCATAAATCCTATTGCAGCATCCCACAATCACCAAGCCACAAAATCATTTGATAGTGGCAGTATGGCAACAGGTGCAGAAAGTTTCAAAGTAGCATCTAGAACTCAGAAACACCCTATAGTGTGATTGATAGTATAATTGTAAGAACTCAAGACGATTCCATGAATGGTCCAAATACTCGGATGGAACAACAGCAATATTTGCCAAGCCTGTTGCTGTTATGTTCATAAAGGCAGGGCTCGAGGAAGTCATTGCAAGTACACCAAAGTTGTATGTTTATACAAGGAAGGTGAGAGGCCCCATTGAATTAGATTTTGTACAAAAACCAACCCATTTACACCACTAAGATGATTTATTAATAAATTTCTGAATAATGAGGTAAATTACCTTTAGAACAACAGCGACAGTACCAGGGGGCTTAGAGTTATCAGGTACTTGAAATACTGCATTATGCCTGTTTGGATCAAATTGCTCATTGGTGGGATCATATTTCTCAATACCAGATTTTCTGAAAACCTGAAACCATGATGCATCGTTAGCATGAAACATTATACAATAACAGCACCTAGATTATCCAAGTTGTCAAACATGATTTGATCACGTTATCATAAGATCAAGCGCATAGAAAACTAAAATTTCCATGTTTTACATGAAGATGGTATCCTTGGGCAGGGCCATTATTGTTCTTAATTAAAGACATACAAGACAATCTATATTACATGCTGCAGGTTGACATTGGAGTGCAACATTCAGTCAAAACGCCATTGAACCAAAAATCAGCTTGAAATGTAAATTTGACTAGAAAAAATATTAGTGTTCAACTGCTTAGAAACAGACACAACATGAAAGCGGATAGTCACAAAGATAAAAATGGGGAACATAATTTCTAGGAAAGATGTCACTGGGATGTGGAAGTTATTAATGCACATAAATTAAATAAATTAAAATGTTACCTCTGCAAGTTGCTTCTCTGTCATTTCTACACCTTCCAATAATGTCTTTAAAAGTGGCATTGCTCCAACTGTATCTTTGGATGCATCTATTTTGTTGAAACTCTCTTTGGTTACTGATGAAGCTCTGCCTAGATTGTCAGCCACATCAAATAAACTCTTTGCAAAACTCTGTAGTTAGAACACAAATGCATATTCAGAAGATGTGTCAAAAGCAATGAGTTGCATAAACTAAGTCCTGAACATACGTTAATGTACTACAAACCGACAAACCTGTACTGCAAACTTCTTAGAGTTCTCGGCATCACGCCGTGTTCTTTCCATGACATTCTCCATTTCAGCATAACTACGCAAAAATTTATCTCTCCACTCCGAAAACTCTTTCTGCTTCTGCTCGAGTACTTGTTCCTTCTCGAACACAAGCTTGACAAGATCCTCTCTGGAAAGATCATCCAGCTCTCCCTCAGAATCTGAATCAGAAAATGCAATTCTTTTAGTGCCTCGTCTTCTTTTTTTGTCAGATTCAGATGTAGAATGTGATTCTGATGTTGAACCTTTTTCTTGTGTTTCCTGGGAATCCTTGACATCTGCAGTAGCAGCTTCTTGTGACTGATTTGCTGCATCTGTACTTCCATCAGTTCCTTTATTCTCTACAGGTGTCCCTTGATCTTTTTCAGGGGATGCAGATGTTGACATTCCACAATGCGAGAAAGCCACAGTACTGCGCAGTCCATGATGAAAAGCAGACACCTAGCAGCAGAAAATGGGGCTTCTCAATGATAATCTAGTAAACTTTAGCCTAGTTAGCAAATTAGTTATAGCTGTTTTAATTAGCTTTGTTGATACTAGGCTTATTAGCTAATTGTATTGGTTGATTAGATTAGTTGATTTGTGATAAGTTGATAGTATTAGGTTTTGTAAGCTGTTTGAGTGTGGAAAAGGATAGGTAAGGACAAAATTATATATTCATAGTATTATTACAAGTCCTTTTTAAGCACAATAACTTTCATAAAGGTAAATTCAGTATTCTTCAGTATCTGATTTTACACTAAAATATCTCGAACATTATTCTCAAACAATATATTAGGCATTCAGGCAATAGTCATTATTCAATCATTATTCGTTAGAAATTAGAATGTCAGCATTTAGGATCCTTTTATTCCATTTCCCAAATGCTTTCCAATATATTTTTCTATGACATGGGATGGGAGAAAAAAAACAATCTCCATCTTCTTTCTCCTCTTCCCTAGTTCTTCGTTTCAAACTGCTACTAACATAGCTATTAACCTGATTTACCAAAATCCTATGACCCAATTCAGAAAAATATATGTAGCTATTTCACGAGGTTTTGCAAACTTAAAATGTTATATAAAGAAAAGTAGGCCTCGATTTCGTAGTATATAAGTTAAGTAGAGCAAAATAACCTAATCTATCCATGAGAGTACCTTTAAGACTCCAATGTATAATAGATATAATAGATGTCAAACAAGGTATAAACAATGTAAAGAAGCTTGTCCCAATACACAAGAAAGAGCAAGAAAAAACTTTCATAAGAAAGGAGCATACCAAACTCAAAGGATGGAACTCTTCTATTTGAATATTTGCAAAAGCAACAGAACTTCTCAAGCATTGAAGTATATAAATCAAGACAATTAAAAAGACCATCAAGGATCTAAATAAAATAGACCATCTTCAAAATTTCCAATCCTGCAGCTACTACAGGTGCTTTGTCTGCTCATACCGCCAATCCGGTTCCATAACCACCCACCCCCAAGAAAAAACCATCTTTCTCTTCATCTGTGTTACCAAAAGAGACGTCCAAATACTATTCATTTCCACACAACCCAGCACAAGAAATCTAATACCAAACTTCAAAAATCAATCAGGATAAACAAAAAGCTGCTGAAAATGAAAGATCAATCTAGCAAACGAGCACATGGAACTAAACTCAGTGATGAAAAACTGACTAATCAGGGTTTTACTACTCCACAATGCAATGATAAAGAGCAGAACTTTTAGCATTTTTCCGCTATTAACAGCCATAAACTGATATTATAGGCACATATATTATCATTATCAGCCAAAGTTGCACAAATGCTATAAAAGACACGATTATACTAAATAATACACATTCAATCTCAATTGCGATTTAAGACGCCAAACAATGCTTTAAAAAAAGAAAAATTGGCGAGAATGACAAAGTAGAAATCATAAACTTCTCAAAACCCTGGCAAAACCCTAGTTGACAGAAAAGAGAGAAAAAAAAGGAGAGAGAAAAGGAAGAATCTAAAAATGGAAAAATAAAATAAAATTAATACCTTGTTGGAAGCGTCGGAGAGAGAGTGAAAGCGATTAGAGAGGAGGTGGTGAAGCGGTGGCGGTGGCGGCGGAGGAGAGAGAAAGAGGAAGCTCCGGCACTGCGCCGCCGCAGTCCTCGATGCTCTTCCAAGAACTCTCGATAGCGACATCTTCCTTAAAAGTCTCGAAATTCACAGATTCTAGAGAGAGAAAGAGAGGATTTTAGAGAGAGAAAGGTGGAGAGGGGAGAGAGATTGTCTGAAAGAGGAGAGAGAGTGGGGGAGAGAGTAGAGAGAGAGGGTTCTTGGAGAAGAAGCTACGCTAGAGAGGAAGGAGGATAAGAACGGCGTCGTCTTAGGTGTTAAAGAGTGTTGTTGCTCGTCGTTTTGTTCTGGTTGAAAACTAGCTACATTGTTAATGGGGGGTTTAATGTAGGTTTTAGAAGAGTCTAGAACAACAAGAAGTGTGCCATTCAAGCAAAAATGCTCACCCATTCGTTGAAGATTTTTACATTACTGTTTATTTATTTTATCTATATTAAATTTTTCATCTTCAGACTGGACCAATTGTTAAGAACACCTCTCGTGCATCACTAACATTTAAGATTTGGTGTTCATTTCTCTTGACAAATGAGATTGTGAGACCAACAATGTCATTTCAGTTCAGTTCAGTTCATGTCCAATAAATGACTTGTTTTTGCCCGTATTCTATTCATTCAGTGCTTATTCAGTTCAATTCAATTCAGGTTCTTTCCAACTAAACGAATGCACACTTGAGTTATCTTTATTTGAACTTAGAAAGGACTTGTTTATTCACAACACAAGTTAAAAACTACTCCATGTATGAACTTTAAACATCTCACCTTTTATTTGCATTATTTCAATAGCATGAGCTGATGTTGTCAAAAAAAAAAAAAAATAGCATGAGCTGATGAACTCCATGTTGTGTGTCAAAAATAACAGGACCTTTGAATTGTCAAAAAAAAAAAAAAAATGACCTGTAGCTGTATGCTAATTTTAGAAAATGAAGTTCTGAAAGAGCAAGGCAATACATAAATCTTTGTCAGTACAAGGACAAGGCCAAATGTGCAGTTGAACAATACTGATAGCTCGGCTATTTGGTTCTCCATTCCTCTATTGGTTTGTCTGGATGATAATCAATCAACTCTATCAATTGTCGTGGTTTCTGTGATTCTTGAGAAGCTCAGGGATGTCATAGCTCAACATGTCATCAACAGCTTCGATCATTTTCGGTTTCAGCCTCTCAAACTTGTCGATATCATAACTCTGAAGTACCTCCCTATAATGCTCCACGTTGGGGAAGTCCCCTGCTGGTAAGTGGAGTTTCTTTTGAACCTGTGTTGACAACGAAACTCATCACTCAGCCCCCAACAGAGGAAAAAGAAAAGGCAAAAGAGAGAGAGAGAGAGAGAGAGAGAGAGAACAAAGAAAGAAGAATCATCGAACTCAATCACAAGGGAAAGTTTGAGCAATGATTTATAAGATTATCAATTTTGCAAACTCCCAAAGGAAGCAGTAGAGAGAGAGAGAGCGAGAGAGAGACATCCGAACCTTTCTGAATTCATATTCCAAGTCATCAATAAGTTTCTCTTGTGCTGCGGTCTTGCCTATTAACATAGGCATCTCGTTCTTCAGATGTCCGATGATGTAGGCATGGATCTTTGCTGCCCTCGCACGTTTCACAAATTCGTTGACCTGTAAAGACAATACAAGAGTATTATAATCTGTATATTTTTTTGCTTCATTATCAGTTCTCACTTCTCAGCAACAGGTAACTAATAAGAAATGGTAATCTTCTAGGGAAATAAGCAAGATTCTACCCCTTAGATTAGTTCAATCTTCATGTTTTGTCAATATACTAGTCAAAAGAGTTCGGTAAACATACTCGTCGATCACAAGCATTCTTTGGAATATCTCTCAAGTCGGCAAGAAGATCATCATGTTCTTTTCTGAAAAGGTCCCATCCCATTGGACCAGCAGCAGCCTCATTTATAGGACCATCACCAAATGAGCTGACAAGTGACAGAAATGGTTATCTAGCCAAAGGAAACCAGCATTATGGCTTGTATACATGTACGAAGGTCGCGGGGTTGGGGCCTTGTGGGGGGGGGGGGGGGGGGGTAGTAGAGGGAGAGACTGAAGAAGCAGAGAAATACCATGATTAACATGTTTCTAGTTTCAACTCCCAAATAACTTTAGCTTAAAGAAAGGTAGCTTACCCAATGTAGACACGACTAACCTCAGGAGTATTTAGGACCTTCCCAAGTGACCACATCAAGGCTCCATAAACCCTCATTAACTACCATATACACACACACAAAAGAAGAGAAAACAAAGAAAATAATTAGCTGGTTGCCATTTCACAGAACGCTTGAAAGAGGAGAGCAAAAAAACCCTTGTCAATGGAACTTGTTTCAGTACTTACCTGCTGAGTATCTACTTGATCGGCCTTGTTCAAAACAACACGTATCTTGTCATCTTGACCTCGTAGAGAGGAGATAACACGTTTGAATTCATCACTAATATCAAGCTTATGGGGATCAAAAAGGAGGAAAATAAGATCACACTTATCAGCAAACCAAGATGTCACGCCCGTGAAATCATAACCTCTATCTGTTCGTTGCTTCTCTCCTGACAATACTCCAGGGGTATCAATGAAAGTCATATGCTCCAAAAGCTTCAAAATAATAGAAGTAGAAGTTCAGCTCCTGCCAACTAATATATGAAATATCCAAATGCTCATTTTCAGGCATATAGCAAGCAACTCACTGGGTGTGGCATCTGAGAACACTCAAACTTTGACAGAAAGGAGGACCCAAATGCTGTAAGACCATTGTATGGCATGTCTGCTTGGACAGTAATTGTGTTCCCTGGAATACTTCTTTCATCAGGACCAGACTGCAGAAGATAGTAGGAAATCAACAAATTAAAGAGGTTTTTTTGACAGCTGATATCATGCAACTGCCAAAGAGGCGAGACAGTAAACTTTTCAGTAGTTCATCATCCTTGTTGCTGTACCATAATAACAATAAATCTATCTGTAGTTGGCTCTGGCCCAATATGTGCTCCTGACAACAACAAGCAAATAATATATCAGAAACGAGTGACTACTATTGAGAACATAAAAGGAAATGAGGTCGAGAGAAAGGCAGCATATTATACCAGGGTAAGTATTTTTGAGTATGTGTTTGATGAAAGTTGTTTTCCCAGTAGAATATTGTCCCAGAAGCATGACCATAGGTTTTGCATCAAAATCACTGTGTGTCTGACAGAGTAAAACAGAAAGACAAAATGACATGGTCATACGATTGACATGACAGTAACTTGGCTATCTATCTCTAACTATGATAATGCAAACAAAGGAAAAATTGATAATTCAGGACAGGAGATAGACAAGAGAGAGATTTGCAAGAATTGACACTCTCACTCACTAATAAAGGCGATACAAAATCATCGAAATGATAAGTTGATTCTAACGGCTTCAGCTTCTTATCATACAGCCTCTTTAGACCATCAACTATAGATGTCATGGAGGATAATTGTGCCTGAAAAGCAACATATTGAAGATTGTCAGATGAGATGGTGTGTATTGAACAAGTTAAATACCACTTCCCAACACCTTGAAGTGAAAGCTTAATGCAAAGAGAAGCAATGTCCTCTAGTGTTGTAATAGTGTTCAATGTTCCTCGGACTCTTCTTTTCAACAAAAGAATTCATGTCGGATCCTCAAACACTAAGATGCGATATGACAAACACTTCAAATTAGACCAGAAACTAAGAAAAACAAAGTCCTTAGAATTGATGAGTTCGATCCTCGGATCCCCACCCCACCTCGAACCCTTGGATCCCCGAGTTTGAGATGCATATAAGAGTAATCCCAAGCCTTCAATTTTTTGCACTTTTATGGTTGTAAATACAACTTCACTAATCAAGGCCACCAGTCAAAACAGAATATCTCCTCTATGTAATTTATTTCAGAATTTGATTTTCTCAGACAACCCTAGTACCAACATCATTACCAACATCATTACTTATCTTTCTTTTGTTGTTACTATTTTCTGAAACATTATACATACTTTTTCCAGTTTCTTGCATTTTTTAAAAAGTTTGTGATATTCTTCTTCACAAGTCAGGTACCCCACTTCTTGAGTCACCAGTGGTCTAGATGCAGTTTACTGGTCTCACAATGGAAGTCCACGAAGATTCATTAAGCCAACATTGTTATGTTGCTTCTTGCACTTCTCCTAAAACTTCTGCATCTAGCATTTTATGAGTTTCAATAGCACCATTACATGCCAATTTCTCATTCATTCAATCTATTTATGGCAAAATCCATATTCCGATCGTTGTTAACATCCTTAACCTCATTTAGATCAGCATCCAGAAGACACAGAAAGCTATCCCTCGACCTTGTTTTGGCAAGACTGACTCATGGAGCACCAAATACTGGCTAATAAGTTTAGTGAAGAGTTGTTCATTGGTTCAGTTCACAACTTTTCTATTAAAGGATTCAGGCCCTACCATCAGTTACTTCTTTAACATACAGAACAATCCTCCATATCATATCCACCCCACCTCCCACCGGGAACAAGCAATGCCATTAATGATGCTTGCATGCCATGCTAACAACTTCATTTAAAATATATAGCTATAATCAAATGACTATACTAGAGGACCAAAGATGTGGAGACCCACACATAACATGTAAGCCATATTCTATTCGCCAAAAAGGAAGATATTCCTTACTTTGCACTGCCTACGGTCACCCTTCATCAAACCTCCACAGACCACAGCATAATCTTCTATTGTATTTCGTTCATCTCTAGTAAAGCACTGCCACTTCCCCCTTTTGCTCTCTGATCTCCCATGTGTAAATAGTTTGTTCATTGCCCACAAATTCCGTGTCCTATGCTTGCAAGCGTAAATTACGTCCATTTCTAAAAGTATGGTTTTTTAAGGATTATGGCTTCATCTAATTCAGTTTCCATGATTTCCCAATTGCATCCCTCTATTCAATTGGGTTTGACCTTGGCCTTAGGCTCAAACCACAACGGTGCTTCACCCCACCAAACAGAAATTATTCGCTACCAAGTCAAAAGCCATTCTTTACACTCAACACCTTCTATAAGCTACCCAACTAAACCAAATCGATTCAGATTGTTTCCCCGCCTTTTGATATGAGATGTAGACATAAAGCAACGCGAACTCTATGATCCAACATTGTTTAGCCTTTCGATTTCTACCCCCTATTCTAGAGCTGAAAATAGCAGCTGGTGCAATTCACTCAGACATTCGTCGAACAGGTGATATTCAAACTATTCCCTCACCCAGGAAAAACCCAATTGCCCGTTTAAGATTCCACAATATATCAACTCATGCCTAAAATTGGCACCTTTACCACAATTCAACATACTATCATGTAAAGAAAAACAGATAATCTCTAAAACCCTAGCAAAGCCCTAATGGAGAAAAGAGGAGAGAGAAAATGGTACCTTATTGGGAATGTCGGAGAGAGAGTGGAAGCCATTGCGGTGTTGCAGAGGAGGAGATGGAAAGACAGAGCTCCGACACTGAATTAACAAGTTCCTTGATGATCTTCCTAAAACCTTCGAGATCAACATCTTCCAAGTCAAACATTAACATCCACAACTGACATGTTCAATGTTAGTTAGTGTGTGTTCTTTTTGTCAAAATGCACCCTTCTTTTCCTTCCCTTAAAAAAAGATTTTAGGAATAATTATTGACTTTTCAGAAAGAAATCTTACATTTGTTGGTACTTAATGAGGTAAGTGTGATGCTAAGGATAGTAGAATTCTTGTGTGATTCAATCAAACAGATCAAGATTTTGAGCGGTAAGAACTCTATCTCGTATATGTGTAGTTGGGAGTTCAATTGTATAGAGATACAGGGTCAAACATGTATCGATATTTATTGGCTAATATGGTACAATCCGAGACTTATACCTTATCAAATATTGTGTCATTTTACTTTGAGAGCTCTGAGCTCGTTTGTTATGTGGTGTTTTGAGCTTTGACTTATCTTTACAACATTAAGGTTCAAGACTTCGTTTTTGCTTACTGGAGTTCCACAACGGCGGAACCTTGAGACTTGGTAGTCCCGGATTAAAATAAGCAATTGAAAAAAAAGTGTTTCTTAATCTAATTATGAAAGAATTTTGCCATGTTTTGTTGACATTATTCACAGGTCTAGCACTTTTTAGTCGAAAACACCCATTGTTCTTTGTTGTGTCATGTGTGAATAATCAAGGTAGGACAAAGTAATCATAACTCCTCCCTTTGCAACCCAAATTATGCCTTTGAAGAACCCTCTTGGCTGATCTTTGCTTCATTTCATTCTAATGGTTTGGCATGGAACAAAAAAGTCTTTGTTTCCTCTAATTCCTCTCTTAAGCCCCACCTTGACAAGTTGACATAGCAGATATTGCTTTTCCAGTGAGAAGGTGAGATTGTGAATGCATTCATATTTGTCGAAGAGTACGATATATCTTGAGCTTATTTATACACACTTCAGAGGACTGATCCCAAACATTTAGATCCTCTGGCCTCAATCAGAATCATACAATGGACATCTAAATCTTTATCATACTTCGTTGGGACTCAAAAAATACAATAAGCAAGAAAAAAGGACTGCTCAAATCCCATCAAGTAAAACCCAGGAACAAGAAACAAGTAGCCTGTAGATGTTGTTGTTCATCGAGGAAACTGGTGTAGTTTGAGAATTCCAGTGTCATTCCTCATTCTTTTACAGCAGCTGCTTCACTCTCAGCAGCGTAATCGTGCCTGCCAATACGATAACATCAGAGTATTAGATCTTCTTTCTCTTCTTGTGAAGTAAGCCTTTAGTGTATTTGCGAGATTATAAGGTTCGATAAGCTGACTTCTGCTCAGGATCCATCACCAGTGCTGTTTTTTCAGCCATTGTCTCCTAGGAGTTAGGACCAGGGTGTGGTGATAGATATCTCAGAAAATTCTAGTTTCTTTTTTCTGATATTTAAAGTTGGGCAAATTATTGTTCACAGATAAATTTATGGATGAAGAGAAGGTATATTCTTAACCCACCGGAGTTTCCTAGTAAGTTGATATATCCCTGTCCCTGCCATTGCGACATTTACACTGAACAGGTTCCAGTTTTTCTGCAAGAGAAATCAAAAGTGATATAAGTTGGGTCTCTGCTTAAGTGACATGCATACTTTCTTTGTTGCTAGAATAATCAAAGATGAAGTGTTCCAGATTTTCACGTAGCATGTATCATGAACCCCAAATCAGATAACTAATACAGCATATATTGGTCATCTTGAAAATTTTCAGATAGCTTCAATGAAACTCTAAAACTAACATGTATGTGGCCCGGGAATGTTCTAAAACACAATTGCAAACCAGGTGCTAGGGAAATCCCGAGATGGGCCGTTTCAAAAGCTGTAAGTCACAAACGGGTTTGGAGTAGTATTTTGTCATGGGGTCGACTCTTCGGATCTTGATACATGTCATACACCCCACAAGTCCCATTACCTCCAACATCAAACCGTTTTTCTTGCTATCTAATTTTTGATCGAGTCGAAAAATTATGATGAGGCATGAAGGTGAATTTGGGGCAATAAGGGGTGGGTTGGGGTATATCATAACTCCCTAAGTCACAAGAAGTCATAAATGCCAATATAAAACGAGTATGTGGGAAGTGTCTGGATGGGCCATTTCAAAGGCTACAAGTCACAGTTGTTCATCAAAACAAACCCTGAGTTAAAAACCTGATACTCCAACACCAATCAGTTTTCCTAACTGTATGTCTCCGATATTTGAATGCGTCGAGAAATTATGCTCTAAATGAGACATGAAGGTGAATTTTGGGCCATATGGGGTCCATTAAAACTCCCTAGGTTAAAGTCAAAAATTGCAAATAAAAACTGGGTGCTGGGGAACAGGGGAAGTCATAGAAATGCTTGTCCAACACGTGTTATCCTACAATCATCTTAATAATACACAGTGTGGTTTAACTACTTCCATAACATCACCAATGATATCCAGAAAAGCCGCATGTTATAGAAAAAGTTTGCAGAGAGAGTTCCATCCAGTATTTTCAAGTAAACTTCAATGCCATAACCATTTCAGGTGAAGTACAGAACCTAATTGCTAGTGGTAATAGGTGAGAGACTGAGAGCATGTATCAGGATAAAGTAGTAATCATTTACTAAGAGCCTATTCGTAATGAAGATAACTCCATCAAATGTTAGGAACTTCGTGTTGTCTCATCCAATAGAGGCTAAAATGGTCAGCAACACCCTGAAATTGAAAGACCATATTACCAACTAACAAATCAATAAGGTACTTCTCAGCTTTGTTGGGCTTGGGCAGTACTCATGTGACCCTCTACTGTAAAAGCTAAGTCTACTAGTAATGTAGGATAAGGCGATGAAGTAACAACATCATCTCATTGCACACACTAAGCTAAGCAACCGTGTAACAGATAAGCCTAAATTTTTTAAATTGAATATTCTGAGATATAGTGATCACTCATACCGGGGTAATAACCAAGCTATACCGTGACCAAATGAGTCCAGTGGCTGTCACAGCTGCAAGTTTAAACCAACATGATATCACATCTCACAGACTACTCAGTAATATATGAAGAGCTGGAAAGGCAAGAGAAGTTTCACATCAGTTCATTACTCTTTTGCAGTGCTAACCTATTTGTTGAGGATAAGAGATCTTCTCAGGCGGTTTGGAAAAGTCCGCGACATTTGCAATGCTGATGCCCCACTTAAAAGTCGGTGCCCAAAAGTGAACTGTATGGATAACAAAATACACTTTCAGTTTCAGGCTTCTAGTTATAGGATGGAGACACCACCCAAGGTCACACATCAGCAACATCAACACCAAGAACTAAAGAATATATATTCTAGGACTTAGACAAGTAGAAACTCACAAACTCTTTATTATGAGACTTCTTCACATGAATTTCATACATCCTAGAGAATAATCAGTGCAAATGTCATTTCCTCATGCGTGTCCAAATTCAATTTCGTAAAAATTTCTTCATTTTCAAAAATTCAAGTGGAGTATACTATATACTCCTACTATAGTACATTTCCTAGTGTTTTTGGCATTTAATCAGAAATATGAAATGCCCACAATTTAAGGCATCAACACAATTAGACCCAACAATTTTCCTAACAGGATCGTTGCTTTATCATCTTAATTTTCCCTTGAAATTGCAAAGACCCACAATGACAATCTACATGATTCACATTAGACATTACTAGTGCGTTAATTACTGGAAAACTTTTCATCTTCCCTTTTTTTACTTAACACAACTAGGAATTACAGATAAATCAAGTTCCCCAATTGTGTGTAACACTTATATTATGCAAACAACAACCACAATTGTCGTTTCTAATGAAATCTCTTCTAGTGATTATTGCAGTTCTTACATGCAAATTATAAAGAAACAAGAGAAATTCAGAGTGACAAAGGGAGAGAGAGAAAAGAACGAACTGGTTTTGGGGCCAGCTGGGTGATTCCAGAAAGCTTGAAGCTTCGACGACGCCATTAATTGACAATAATCTTTCTCTCTCTCTCTCTCTCTCTCTCTCTCTTTCTCTCTTTCCTGTTACTGCGAGCTATTGGTCACCGGTCGAGAGGTTTCGGTGATGAATTCATTTTGATCGGATTTGTATTGTGTTTATGTCATCATGATATGATGCTCCTATTTGGTCTCTTGGATAGTGTTAAAACATGGGACCTAGTCATGGCCCGGCAACCCGTTTGACATGGCCCATCGTACCCTGAAAAGGACGGACACGGATAGAGAATCTTTGTAACTTTATATCCGCTCAACGTGTTAGGTTGATCCAAAGAGATTGGTGGCTCGCCGATCAGATGTATAAAGTACATGTCAAGTTCGACTCACATTTAATCCAGACCCACATTTAAATAGCTCTACATTTAAATCAAAGCTGAGAAGGAGAAACAACCTACATTATGTTCGGATTTGATTTTCAAATTAGGGTTTCTTTTTAAGTTTTATATTAGACGTAAGATCATTAGTGTATTAGTACAAGTACCCTTTGGCAATTTATGTTAGACCGTTTTTATATCAAGAAAAAAACATCCTATGAACATGAGTTCCACACTCAATTGTTAATCAAACTCAAAACAAGTAATTGAAGCAATGTTACAAGTTAAGTTGCTTGTGCACTCAATGAGTGTTTTGTGCTGAAGCTAAAAGTCATCTTGTTGCACATTAACATGATAGTAGATGTTGGGGCTAGTTGCCAGTTTACCACCTCTGCTATTATATTCTTGATTGATACTCCTATTCTGATGAAAATGATCCTAAAGGAAGAGTATGTTGAAGAAGGAAATGTAATATAAGCCTTGATCATCATGTCCCAAATGTCTTGCATGGTAATTGTGGTTAACACAACATTACTCTCTTGAAAAATCTCATGATATGAATACATACATAAACAAAAACGCGCCAAAACATTGCATCCTGAACTTTCTTGTAGGATGCATCATGCAAAACTCATATAGGTTTTTGTACACGATGGTCAGGATCATGCTACTGGCACCTTGAGTGCTTCAAGGATCTTATCGTCTAACTCAAACTTGATTTCTTTCTTGTCTCTTCCAATCTTTACATACTCCTCATATCTCTCTTTTAGGTCCTCGGTAAGGTTTGTAGCAGGTTTATATCCTAGGAGTTCCTTAGCTGCTCTTGGCTCCGCGTAAAAGTGCTGCACAACATAAATCACGAAATTGAATTATTTGAGATCAGGATTTCTGACTAAAACAGGTTAGGTCACTCTTATTTGGTATAGTTCATGATTTAGATATACAATAATTCTTGTATCAGTAATTTCTTTACCATGTTACGGAAAGGAAAAGCTTTCTTTGCATCAACACCAACGGCCTTTGGGTCATAATGCACGATTTTGACAGGGAGACCAGCAGCTTGAGCACAGAGTTTAGCCATTCCATCGAGGGTCACAGCTCTGTCACTTACACAATTGAAGATGTTCCCACTTGCTGCAGTTGGGTTCTCCACTGCCAGAGTTAGCATGGATGATAAGTCCTTAACATGGCTGATGTTAGTGAGCTGCATTCCTGAGCCAGGGATAGGAACTGGCCTATCGCGAACAATTCCTGCAAGTGTTGGAAGTGAGTGTCTATCCTTAAATTTCTAGAGCAAAACTAAATTAACTTGAACTTAAAGGGAACTGAATGAATATTAATATGTGAGAGAAAATGGTAAATTGCAAAATTGAAACAAACTGAATTGAATTGAACTGACTGAATGCAGCGTGAAACTGATGAAATGAAGAAATCCTTACTGTCAAAAAACCATTCTTCGCAGTCTTTGTTGTTTCCAGATCCTATCATATATTGTGGGCGGAAACTTGCCCAGCTACTGAAGGTCTTCGCCATATATTCTTCTACACCAACATGGCCTGCATCGGCTTTAACAGCATCCTGAAATAATATATTGGTGGCCCTATATTATTTAGCTGTTGTAGAATTGAATTAAACTGAACTGGATGGGAACTTAATGATTACAGCTTATAGGGGATTTAATTAGAAACTGATCATCTACCGACTTACTCCTTCAACATGAGGCGGCTCATCAGTGGCCTTGTAGATCCCGGCACTGCTGATGAACAGAAATTGTCCCACACCAGAGCTCTTTGCCCAATCTACTACAGGCCTGTGTGTTTCAAAGACAGTTTTTGTTAGTACACACATTGAAATAGATACATTATCATGGTCCTAGTCTAAAATTCACTAAAAGCAACAACCTAGTATAATTTCCGCTTCTAAATATAGTCTGGGTCGATAAGATGCACGCAGACTTACCCTCTACTATAAATTCTTAGAAACTGAGAAAAACAAAGAATAACCCATTTTTGCATTGTTGATGAGCATCAATTCTTCTACCCCATTGGCCCATTGCCTTATGAAAGTTGAAGATCATACCCCACATAAGTATACTATATTACTAATGAAATAATGTAATATAATTTAAATTTCATACTTGACAGCTTCAAGGTCCTTGCCATTGTTATCCAGCACCACATCAAAAGCTTCCCCTCCTACAACATTCCCAACCTCTGCAGGATTTCCCCACACTGTCTTGCCACCAGCATCCACAATTTCCTAATCAATTCAAATTTCACCAAAAAAAAAAACCAAATCAAAACCAGCATTACAAATCAGAATCAATCTCTTCAAATGAGACCAAACTCTCCAATGAATAACTTACAGAGAATCTGCTAAAAGGGGTCTTCTTCATCTTGTCAGAGTTCTCATCACCAACAGTAAAGATGGTGACTTGATGACCCGAACCCAGAAGCTCTTTCGCAAAGTAGAACCCAATCACAGCATGCCCACCACTGTTGGTGTTGATAATCAGCACCTTCTTCTTATCCCCAGTTGCACCACTGCTGGCATTGATGCTGAAAATGCTGCTGTTGTTCCTGGAAAACAGAGGGAAAACAGAGGAGCGAGGCGAGGCGTTGAAGGGGTGAAGGGAAGAGAGAAAGGAGGAGGTGGAGGAAGAAAAAGATGATGAAGAGGATAGAGAAAATTGTGGGAGGGAAGGAATGTTGAGAGATTGTTGAAGAGAGATTGAGGAGATGAGGGAAGATGATACAGTTGCTGCAGCAAAAGTAGCCATTGTTGGTGTTTAAGCTACTTGTGCTGTGATGTTGTGATAGCTAAGCTCAACAATGTGTAGTTATTTTGATTTATGTTTGTTTTTGTTGAATTTGAAGATGATGAGATGAATCAATCTTCTCCTCTCAAGTTCCATTTTCTGAGAAAACATTTGCGTGGAGGGGATGGGATCAATAGGGGGCCTACTTATCCCACTTTCATTCAAGCTTTTGGCCCATAATTCATACTAGGAGTTGAGTTCTTAACTATAAGGAACATTACTAAACCGAATTTTGAATTTAAATAATTGCATGTTAACCCTAATAATTGATTTCTAATGTTGTGTTCACTTCGTTGTCGAGCTCCGCAACTTACTTTTTGTCTAACATATCACTACTAATCATTTAATTTAGTTCAATTGAATTCGGCACATTCAGTTCAGTTCAAATCGTTTCAGTTGAAATAAACGTACCCAAATCTTTAGCCCATTCTGAACCACAACTTAATTTAGGGTTAAATCGTTTCACATCATTTATTTTAGTTATTATCATATGAGAAGTTAGATCACTTAAATGGTGCCTTGCTAAATGTGATAACCACTAGAGTACAAGACTTGATTTTATATAAGTCAAATATGTTAGTAATCAAGCTAAGGTTACTTCTTAAGTGTGTGAGGTAGAATTAGCATACATATAACACATATGTAATTGAGGTTGTGTTTGAGAATTAGATTGGTAAATTTTGATTCCATTTTAAGTTTTGCAAGTCATTGCATCTAGTATGGTGATGCTTTAAATGCAGAGAGAGAGAAGAATTTTAAATTACAAGGTGTTGGAGTCTTTAGTTTGAACTTCTATAAAAGGGTATGAAGTGTTATCGATTCCAAATCCGCAGTTATTTTAGTTATTCATAGAATTCTTCATACTTGTGCACATCCTATCAATTGGTTTAGGTTGTATACTCTGCTTATAACATGTCATCAGTTATTGCTCTATATATTATCAATTTTTGCACAAGTCTGTTCATGGAAGACAAGGATATGCAATAAATTGTATTCTGAGACTTCAAATTCCTCACTTGGTTTCCATGGGAAGTAAAGTTGCTGTTTAAATGATACTCTAGCAAGGGAAACTGGAAAGGAACTCTTACAAAGATAGTCCTTACTTGTGCATGTTACAAACGAAAATAAGCTCTCTACTTGTTAGAGGTAAAGTTGCGTACATTTAGACCTCCCCAGACACTACCCTCGGTAGGATTAATACTGGGCCGTTGTTATTGTTGTTGTATAGAAATTGAAGCTAAATACCTTTGTATCAAGAAGAAGAAAATGAAGAAGTAGAAGAAGAAGTAGTTCCACGACTACGATTTCCTCTTTATGCATGTTACACATTGAATTTCAACAACGCTATTGATCAGAGTATATATATATAGTATAGACAACCAAAAGATTAAGGACTTGTGTTAGACATCATCTGAATTATAGTTTTATGCCATGGATCCGAGAGGTGCTCCACAAGATTCTCAATCGGGCCAGCATGGGTCATAGAGGCTTGTACAAATATACCAAGCATAGCTACCATTGCTAGCCGTCCTGTAGTAGTTGAAAAGTCATCATTAAACACAATACTCCATTAATGAAACCGCAAAACATACTTGGGTTAGTAATACTGGTCACCGAAATTTTAAAATTGCTTCAATCGATATTAAAGGGACCTTATGATGATTTATTTCAGGAACGAATTTTGTTAAAAGAGAGATTAAGAAGAATGCCAAACCATTTTTAATTTCTTTGAGCTTCAAATCATGGGCGTTCTTGATGTCTTTGGCTAGGCCAAGAGGATTTAGCAATGGACCACCAGGATACCTATTTTTCCAAGCATAAGAGGAGGAAAAATAATTAGTAAAATGAATGCAAAATGTATATGTGAAAATAATGAAATGAAATAGTTTGTATATATATATATATATAGTACCCTGGTTCTAGTCCTTCTAATGCCCCTTCAAGACCAAAGAAGGAACCATCTTTAGCTTGTGATCCAGGACTAATGAAGTCCATGTACCTTTTAGTCTCAACAAATCTGGCTAACCACAAGAACCACCACAGTTATTACATCCAAAAATTAAATGAAATTATGAAATATGAGTAAATTGTGCTTAGGACAATTCGATTAGTCACATTTGATCGTTATTATGTGATACTTTTTGTTCTCTGTGGTTAGTTTTAGTCGGAAATTTTATGTATAATAAGGTTAAGGATAAGCTTCTACATTTAAACAATTATGGTATAGATGTTGAGATGTTTTTGGATGTAAGTTTTGTTGATGACCCGTATTATTTATTCAATCCATTTTACAAAAGACGATCTTAATATAAACTAAATGAAATTCTAGTGTTCTTAGCTAACAGGAGATGAAAGAAAAAGTTTACCCCATTAAGAGCAATTGGACGATTAACAAGGTTGTGGTGCTGGCAAAGTCAAATTTTGTTGCTCCTGCCTCATACCAAACTGGCAATTTGCTAATTCCTGTTGTACGAAGAAGCTGCACATAACATGTACAATATCATAAGTAGTACTAGTATTGCATACACAACCATATAATAAGGAAAATGATTTAGCGGTGATCATTGTAAAATTTTCTAACCGCTTACATCAGTGAAAAGAATGCCAGCAACTCCGGCCATAGCAAACCGGCAATGAACCAGCTCTGCCTGCACATACCATTTTAGGCTTTCCGGGTCCTCCCCGAGCGCTAGTGGGTCGAATCCATAATCTCCGGCCAAACTAACCGAGCACCAAACAAACATGAATGTACATGGAGGATTAGTAAGAAACAATGAATACTTACCCTGCTATGAAATTCGCATTTGTTTATCTTTTACTTTGGAAAAAAATTGATTACTAGTACATTTCAATCAAGAGAGTTCCTGAAATTTTAGAAATCATGTAATTTGTACATCAAGATAAATGAAAGCTCAAACTTAGAATACCCGATTCAATTTCTTTTGCTAATGGTAATTAAGCTGGAATTCCAACCAGTTTAACTAACTTGATCAGAATTACATGGTGTTGTATCACTTTACATAAAACAATTAATATCACAATGCAAAGAAATCTTATTAGATTCAACGATCTCACCACAGTGATAATAACCCGATCGAGGGAATTACATTCCTGTGATGAAAATTTTCAAAATATGCTCGGTATTAAAGTGTACATATAAATAATATTTTAGGACGGGAATTTTTACCTTCCATCAAGGTAAGGTGGAGGGTCGAGACCAGGAAGCCATGTGGGTCGAGCTTGAGCTTGAGCGTGAAGAGAAATTAGCCTTGTTGATCCAAAGGATGTAGCCCGGGAGAAGGAAGAAGATTTACACAAGTTGTTTGTGAGGAAGGATGAAGTAGAAGTATAGGGTAGAGGTACAAGAGAAACTTTAGCCACTATAGTAGTCGCCATCTTTTCTCAAGCTCCAATTCCACCAAAATATTTACATGTAACAATGCATGGTGGCAATGAGATGAAGATAGGGCCTACTTATCCTATGTTTGAACACAGCTTGTAACGTCAACCAATGATGATGGGGCTAAACTACACTTTCCAACTTCTATGGAGTGGAAAATTTTTATTTTATGATATGTCTAATTTTATTTTTAAAATAAAAGTTTGCTTTTCTTGATTAATAAAGGAGTAATACATGTATTTTGTAAGTAATAAATGTGTTTTAGTATTCAAAGAAGGACTCTCATTTCGAAGGTTACTCCTATCGCATCAGCATTAGAGTAGATACGTAATATCCAAAAATTTCCAGCTTGGATAAGTATTCGGTTATAATTATTTAGATATGATTTCATACTTTGCCATGATCATTTTGGCTCAGTAGCTCACCATAATATTTGTGAAACTAAATCTCAAACAAAATATATTCCCAAGTTCAAAGACAAACTTGAAATGGAATAATAGATGGGTTGCTAAAGTACTTCAATGTACATAATTACTTCAGATTATACTCAGAGATAAAGATATTGAAACAAAACAAAAGGCAACATCAACAAATACTCTCTCTGCATGGGCATCTGCAAACATATGCTCTGTATGGCAAACAAATAATTTGTAGTCTATAACAAAAAGAAAAATAGCACTCTGTGTTTATTGTGTTTATTCTTAGTTGATTTTGTGCGTCTTTGACTGATATTTTCTTTTAAAAAGTTTACAACGGCCATCGCTTAGTGGTGGTCATTCAAACTTTTAATTTATACCATTAGGTTTAAGTGAACTATGGGTCCAACCAAAGTGATGATTATGTTTTCTTCGACTTTGGTTGGGACCAAAAGTAGTTTAGTTCCAACCAAACCAGTTATGTTTCCACGACCACCATTTAGCGGTGGCCATGAAAGAATTTCCCTATTTTCTTTTCTATAATTGTAATATTAGTTCGTATATGATCATAAACCGAAACTTTTACTTCAACTTATAAATTTACAAACATATATATTTTGTGAGAAAATTATGGTCAAATATAGTCAAAAACGACAAACACAGTAAAAATTAATAAACTGTCATTTCAATTATGAAGATAGGCATGGGCACACAACATGCAGTGTGATAGAGGGTCCCGGCATTATCAGCATTTCAAGAACCTAGGTGCTGCTCACTTTGCAAAATGTTAACAACTGCCAAGTTGGAGATTTAATGTCATTACTTCAGAGTTCAGACATGGAGGGAACCATCAACCACCAGAAGCGTGGCGGCAACAACCAACACTTCTACCATCTCATCAGCATCCACGATGATCACGATGCAATAACTTAATGATCAGCTATAGGCTGCACAAAATCATTGAAACAGCAGCACACATTAAAAGAGTAAAACTAGAATATGAAATGAAACATTTCCTAATATGTGCATGAAACATTAAGAGCTCAAGAGGAACAAGGGAGGTTGTAAGCAATTAAGTTTAGCCCAGAATAATTCTGCTAGATGGCGCAACCACTTCCTTTCCACCTGATTGAATCTCAGAATTTTCTGTCATCTCATTATCAAAGCCCTCTTTTCTAGATATGATAAATGCCCTGTTAACTGCACCACTGAATGTTGGGTTGTCCCAAAGATTCAGAAAAGAAAACAAGAGTATGGATGATGTGAAAAAGTATCGAAAACTAAGGGATATTCACCTTTTCAGTAATAATACAAGGTATCAAATATCCATCATTTCCCTAATCACATATGCATATATAAATACCCTAATGATTAGAATAGTCTTGTTCTTGTGTCAAAAAGGAACATTTCTCAATCAGAAGGGAGAAAGTGAGGCTCAACTACCCCAAATAACCATATAAGCAATTCCCTCCAGTAACAAACTTCACCAAAATCCTCTCACTGGGCCATAGCTTCTAGCATCATCGCACTCCCAACACCACAGTCCAAAACCAGAACCTCCAGCAATTAACATTTTAGAGTCCACATATAGCTGAATCCATATGGTACATAGAGTTACCATTTGGCTTCTTTTCGCTCAACTACTACAATACTTCTTAGAGGCAAAAGCACAATTTTCAAACGTTCCTGCAGTCATCGTGTTTGGGGATTCTTCTGTTGATTCAGGGAATAACAACTGGATTCCCACAGTCTTGAGGAGCAATTTTCAACCTTATGGCCGCGATTTTTTTGGAGGCAAGCCCACGGGTAGGTTTTCCAATGGTCGCCTTCCATCAGACTTCATCTCTGAGGCATTCGGGCTTAAACCAATTGTTCCTGCCTACTTAGATCCGAATTACAGCATAAAAGATTTTGCTACAGGAGTTTGCTTTGCTTCTGCTGGTACAGGTTATGATAATGCCACCTCTCATGATCTAGTAAGTCTTCTAACTAAACCAAATGCAGAAAGTTTCTATCTTTTTAACATCTAGTCCTTACAACCAAACTTGGCCACCTATAACTTGTAAGTCTATATGACCCATATCTGTTGTCAATGTCAATGACAAGATATTTGGTTCATGAAGTGATGAAGCTTTGTCTAAAATTTGGCAATTTCGCTCCTACTGCTAGTCTCATGAATATCGTCATCAAATGACTATGTGAGGAGTTCTTCTCTCCATCAATCAATAAGAAACGGAGAATGCTAAATATTGTGCCAAATCTGAACTTGCAGGCTGTACTCCCACTATGGAAAGAATTGGAGTATTACAAGCAATACCAGCAACAACTGAGGCATTATCTTGGGAATGATAAAGCTAAGGATGTTCTAGAAGGAGCAGTGTACCTGCTAAGTATGGGAACCAATGACTTCCTAAACAACTATTATACACGTCCAGGTAGATCGTCGGAGTTTACTGTGCAACAGTACCAGGATTTTCTCATACGGATTGCCAAAAAATTCATCATAGATCTTTACGAGCTTGGAGCCCGAAAAATATCTCTTGGTGGCCTTCCTCCAATGGGATGTTTACCTCTGGAAAGAACCTTAAACATCATGCGAGGGCGTCAATGCATAGAAGTATACAATCAGGTGGCCAAAGAATTCAACGGAAAATTGACAATTTTGGTGGGGAAGCTAAACAAAGAGCTCAAGGGGTTACAACTGGTGCTCTCAAACCCCTACGAAATCCTCCTAGAGATGATTCAAAAGCCAACTTCTTTTGGTAAGAGATTTCCACCAAAACAGATATTACATAGCATGATAAGTGTGAAGGTAGATGAAAAACATGGTCACTCACATGAAACATACGAAAGGCTAATTAGCCAGATAACTAACCGTGATGTGTGCTCTGCAAGCAGGCAACAGCCCAAAACTGGGCCCAATTTAAAAGCCTTTAGAAAAAGCAGAGCAATACCTGGCTCGTGTTTTTCTTTATTTGAGATTCATGGCTTAAAAAGCAAAAATGCACTCCCAATATCAGAAAGTTAGGCTCTCCATGCATCTTCTCATAAATTCATAGTAATTTGTGTCCACTGTCCCATTGATATTGTCCACATTGATTTTTTATGGTCTCCTAACATTTCAGAATCTCAAAAGTTGAATCAAAAAAAAAAAAAAAAGTGACAATCTCAGTAGACGGAAAAGTAATACAGATACATGATAAGATAACAATACTTAAAGAAAGTATTGCACAAATTTGACCAAATGTAAGTAAANCCCCCCCCAAAGAGTTTTATTCCAAAGCATTTCTTTTTTTCTTGGTTTCAGTATGCTGACTATATGGAAAAGCATCCAAGTTATTTCGAAATAATTTTACATCCTCCATTCACGACTTTTTCACTAAGTGCACACACCGCACATTTTCTTTTTTTTTATTTTATAAAATTACTGTAGAAAAAACCAAAGTATGAATAGTGACACTACTATGCACTCCTGAATCCTGATGTTGAAAGATGCCAATTGCACAACTAGTGAAAGGATTTAGTTGCCTTTATCTATTCAAACTTGTGATTCTCTTTTTACTTTTTCGGGGAAGAGAGGAGATGGGGGAACATCCACCCACTACGCATAGACTTAGTAATATGCTAATGAGTATCATTGTGGGGTTCTTTCAACCTTTCCATCATATTTGCATTTGTAAATAATTAATATGTGCTTATAAAGAATGGCTGCGTTTCAGGATTTTACCGTGCAGATGTAGCATGTTGTGCAACTGGGTACTATGAGATGGGTTTCATGTGTGACAAACTCAATCCATTCACATGTAAAGATGCAAACAGATATGTATTTTGGGACTCCTTCCACCCCACTGAACAAACAAACGGCCTTGTGGTAACTCATCTCATGAAGACTTGTTTGGCTGACTTGCTATGATTGGCTACAAGGTACATTGTCCTATCCCCTTTCTTTCTGCAATAAGGTGTGACACACAATGCGTCAGAAGCCTAAAATAAGGCAGCTAGGATGCGGCTTGAACACAGGGCTCTGCTCTTAGGATCAGGGAGGAGCGCTCGTAACTCAATGGCATTAGATTTCTTCTATTTTTGTCAGCGCCTACCTATTTCCTAGCAAAAGATTGTCTCAAGGACAAACTGAAATCTTTTTTTTTTTTTTTTTTTTTTTGGAAATTTTCTTGCAGAGAAAAACAATATGTTTCACTGTAATAACTTCCCGTCACCCCTTAACAACATGACAAAGCAGATAAAAGAATAGAAAAGTAACTTGTTATTATGAATTCATGAGATACCTGTCCTGACATTTCAAGAGGCACAGTGACAGCAATCTTAACTTCAACAAGACATGAAATTCCAGCAGGAAGAACTAAAAACTGACTATTATGCAGGGGACGAAAGGCACCTTGACTTCAACAATTCAAATCATTTTGGTCCCTTGGGAAAATGTAATTTGATAAGTGCAGGAAGTTCAGCCAGATCAACTTTTGATTTTCCAAGCAAAATGCTCTTCAACTTTTCATCACAATTGACGAGATTTTTGTTTTTTGGGTCCTGCAGAACCACATTATTAATCGTCAGGGTTGAGACAAATTTCATGTAAAATTAAATGGTAACTAGGAGCCGAAGAGAAAACACATGATCAAATGTCACATCCATTGTCAGGTTTCAGGCAGCATTCTCATGAAGATAATACAATAAATTGTAAACAGTTGCCCCCAACCCCTTTGTCCGTCCCTTGTTTTTCTCCCTTGGAGTAATCCATTGTTAATTAAGCAATACAACAAATATGCTATCATACATGGTGGCACATCAATTTTCAAATCGAAGTTAGCCACTGTAGGTTCAAAACATGAATTATGAAAAGCCACATACTATTCAAACTTTCAATAAGAACTACTCCCTCCGTCCCAAAGTAATCTTTCCACAGGAAAACTGGCATCAAGTTTTGGTCATGCGGGTTCCAATAATGCCCTTAGAAAGCAAGTGGAAAAGATACATACTTGCATTAAATTGAAATTGAAATTGAAATTGGTGGGTACCTTGGTCTTTTCATTATCCACAAGTTATGTTTTTGGATAATGGAATGACTAATATGGAATATCTCAATGGGGTAAGTGAGAAGATTATTTGGGAAAGAGGAAGTACTAACTAAATGTTCAAATGTGATACAAAAAATCCCCAGCTACCACTAAACACCAACAAGATCATCAGATATAACCAAAAGGTGGGGAACGACATCTCATGAATCGGCATATCTTCTCCTTGTGAGTATGCACACAAATTCATTCGGATGGAATTCCATTGTATAGGATGAAATGGCAATATATTAATAATTGATTACTTCAGTGAGAACTGATATCATCATTCTGGACAAACTATAGTATCAAATGCTTTAAACTATGGCATATTGAACAAGAATTATAAGCACGTCAAGAGATTCAGATTGCAAACATATTGTTTTAATCATCGAATTGATTATGTCAACAGAACAAACAATATTTCAACTAACCTGGAGATTGTTTGACTTGATGTAGGACCAAACACGCATGAAACACCCTAAGCGAGAAGTCTGAGATTGACCGACAAAGTCTCGGACAGTTGTTGGGAGATTTACCAGGTCAATCAGATTAGCAAGTTTCTTCGGATTGTCTAAGGCAGTCTTCTTCAAACGCTGCGGCAGCATTTTGAACCTTGTATTCCTGAGCCCATAATTTGCAATATTATTGTCACTGTATCCCCACTGACACTCACATTCTAGCATGTAATAGATATTATATATTGTCTCCCATACCCATACTGAACCATGATGTTACACTGCATCTAGAGGCCCTTTACATAAGTAATTGCATGTTTCTTTTATAGAGTAATTACTGGATTTACAAATTTGTACACATCTAGAACCTTTAAATTCACCCAAGATGATCCTGCTAATATAGAAAAAGAAGATGACTTCTTCATTCCAGGAACCTTACACGATTTGAATTCTCATCATGCACTTGACAAGCATAGCATGATAATGCATCCCTCGATCCTAAAACTTAGATACAGGTAGAAAGCAAACATGAAAACTCCTTACTAATCGAGGGCTTTAAGGAAAAGCCACAAACACATTGCTTTCGTGAATGCTCCAAAAATTTGTAAACTATAGGAGTGTCAGTCTGTAGAATATAACAAATTGTGGATGCTCAGGCATCAAGCATAATGCAATCATCCATATGCACTTCCAAAGATTATTTAAAACCCAAGTTAAAAACACCCAGACAACTAGTTAATAAGCTTACCAAGTTGCTCCCTAGTTCTCCCCTTATATTTCATCTATACCCATCTGGAAAATTGAAAAACCTTTCCCAGAAATTACTTGATATAGAGAAGGAAACAAAGAACCGAGGCAAAAACCTTGATGCCTTTTGGTTTCATGGAATTTCCCAAGTTCAAGACTAAATTTTCCATCTTTCGATTGGTTATATATTGCATTTTCACAAAAACCGGGTGAATTTAAAATGGAGGAATTATATCAAACACTTGGCGGGCATAAGATGTCCAACAAACAATCACCCAAATCGAAAGCAAATTAGCAATGAAATTGTTTGAGCTGATATATTAGGATCATTCGTAAGTTCGCTAATGAATGAATTCAGAAACATTGAAAATTAAGGAGAACAATCAGGAAAGAACATGACAAACCTCAAAACAAAATTAAAACTTGGATCACTTTGAAGATGAATGAAAGGGTAATTGAGAAACTTACTGTAGGCGGCGAGGAGAGAGAGAATGAGCAGCCGTAGCGTAGACCTTTGTGGCGCAGCCTTTGCAAGAACTGCTTGCTGATATTGTAGTTGGGACTTGGGGACAGTTGAGTAAAAGATTACCCTTTCAAAGGGTGGGTTTATTTGGTGGTTACCCGTGTAATTGCTCGAACCAGATGAGTTGATAACCAGGAGGTCCCGTGTTCGACTCCCGCCTTGTGGCCACGGACTCTTCCTGTGAGGGAAGAGTTTAACCTGACCTCACCCTTCGGGGAAAAAAAAAAAAAAAAAAAAAAGTGATGACTTTTGACGAGAGTGTTGAATTACTCATATTATACTTAGTCACTTTTTGGTTGATTATGTTTGGTTTAATTCATACTAATTTTGTTCAATTATGCAACTTTAGTTCAATTCAAGATGTTTAATTAAGTTCAACTATGTAATTTACCTTTTCTCTCACATATTACCATTCATTTAGGTGTGTTTTTTCATTGTTCTCATTCTAAAATCAGTTCAATTCCGTCACTTCTTTTTCTCTCATATTACTATTATTCAGTGCAGCTGGATACATTCAATTGAGAACGTTTCAGTTGAAATGAACACACACTTAGTTCTCTTCAGTTCAAATAAGTTCAGTACAATTCAGTTAAAATATACACACCCCAAATCATGTACTCAAACCACACTAAATTATTCGACGTGAGTGATTCAACCCTCTCATCCCTTCAAATAAGATTAAGGGTTCAATTCTTGCAAAGGAAAACGCTACTTGCTGAGCACTTTATCGCTCTTTATAGATTAACATAATATGAATAAGATTAGTCATAACCTATTAGGTTGAGTGTGACATATGGTTCAGAAAAGTTGAAGAATTGATGGAACCAGTGGTGCCTTTATGGAGGCGTTCTCATACCAATGAGGAATGGGAATAATACCCAAATCATATGATGGAGAATGGATATACTGATATGGAGTACATGTACAAACTGCTGTTTCGAAAGTGAAATTCAGTAAAGCTCATTTGGTTAAAAATATCTCGGGTCGGGATCGAACCAGGGTGCCTCTATAGCAAGCGACTACGCTCAATGGTGTGGTATCCAAATCATATGATAAATATATTTTTATGTGAAAATGGCTAGAGTATTTGAGAAGCGGAAATCAACAAGGTCCATTTTGTTAAGCAACAATCAATTGGTATGAAATCTGAAATGAAACCATGACAATGAATCTAATTCTTATGGTATATGAGTACAATGTGTACTTTGTCGCGAGAAGTGGTTATCAAATAAATTGAGCTTGCACCCCTGTTAATCATTTCCCAAAACTTACCTCCTGGCGCAGAGAAAACTGTAGATTTCGGAAAGTTGAGGCATTTAAAAGCACATGAAACAGAGAATGAGGCAAAAATCAACCTTTTATTTGTTGCTCTTCGAACAAGGTGAGGCAATGAACTGCTCAACATCGCCATTTAGGAAATACTAAACCTCACAACACATACAACAGACTAATGTACAGGCACTACAACTACAGCTGATAAACATAAACAAGATCAAATTCTCGTGCCTAAACCTGTTTTGCACAAATCCCCAATCCTAATCTCAAAGGCTGCAAAAAGGGTGGCCCCAATTGGGCCAGAATCAATCTATTCATCAGTGACACAACCTGTTGAAGCCGACTGCACGTTCTTGATATACTGTTCAAAGAACACAAACTGTTAGCAAAACAGAAGACATTAAGCTATTTTAACTAACTTTTCTTATCTCATATCATCTGTCACTTTACACTTCCAATACAACTGAAATAGCTCTTTTTCAAATGTACCCTTGACTTGTTACTAAGTCAACATTGTAACGCACCTTATTCCAATTTATGGAAGGGTAATGTAGTAAATGATATTAACTCTTAGATTAAGTGATTTCTCTTAAAATATGCGCATTAACCTTACATTACCCTTAATCGACGGATATTTTGAGACGGAGGGAGTATCTACTAGGGCGCAAAGAAATGCAATTGATATACCATGCCCTATCAGGATTCTAATTACTGAATACTAGCATGCAAAATCTTATGAGTTAAGAAACAGGACCTTGTACAGAACTCCTCTGTCAGCCTTGTATGCTGGTGGAGTCCACTTTCTCCTTCGTTCCTTCATCTCCTCATCAGTCAATTGAACATCCATTCTTTTCTTCTCGACATCGATTGTGATCAAATCCCCATTCTGAACAAGACCTATTGGCCCACCCTCCTAAAAATTGAACATCTATTAGCAATATGACTTTTGTGAATTTGGCTAAGCTAGGAACTTTGGTGTTAAACACCCATTTCACAGAAATTTTTTTATTAAAAAAAAAAAAGAAGATGAAGAAGAAGACACAAACGAAACGATAAAACAAAAATTGAGAAAGAAATGTTCTAGTTTCACAATATGAAAAGCCATGGATACCTGTGCTTCAGGGCACACATGACCAATAACAAATCCATGTGAGCCTCCTGAAAATCTTCCATCAGTCAACAAAGCAACATCCTGCAACCATGAGAAACATGATAAGATGAGCCTATCCTGGAGAAACAAACGGTATTATTTCAATTTCAATTTTTCAAAAGGGTTATGTTCTTATCAAAAGAACAAAACCAAAAAAAAAGATCAGTAGGGTTATTTTGGTGGAACCTGAAGCAGAATCAAAAGTAGTTTTAAGGATAGAAAAGCCTATAATGGTTCCCCACTGGCTTAAGAATGAAAAAGTGGGACTCAATTTGTCTAAGGACAAATGAAGCTGGATAGCGGAAAGCTCTGTCTGAGAAGAGACTGAGCAGAACGATATAACCTCTCAGTAAGATTAGTTTGAATCACAGGCATAATCACTGGTCAGAGGTCCTTGCATGGCTCTCTCTTACCATCTGTAACTTAACCAAAATCACCAGGTTATCTATCTCCCAGATATCAACACTGAAACACAAACTCAACTTCTAACAATATGACTGTTTGATTTTCACGTTATAAGAATTGCGTCATAGATCTCAACACTGTTTGGGACACTGAAATACACAAACTCAAACTCTATCAAGGTGACTTATACTCTCACGTATTTAAGAGTTGAGAAAGAAAGACAATATGTAAGATTATGTAAATCATAGTAATCATGTCAAAATTGAAAGTACCTTTCCGAGGCCTGCTCCCATTATTGCACTTGTTGGTGTCAACATCTCAGGCATACCTGGTCCACCTTTGGGCCCTTCTCCTCTGATGACTACAACTTTTCCCTGAAAAATTAAAAAGAGAAGTGAGCAGCTGAATTACATGAGTTTGTTACGCCAAAGTGTAAGCGCTTGTCAACCTACTGTTACACAGGTAATATTCAAAAGATACCTTGAAACTCTGAGGATTCTCTGCAATAGCCTCAATCATAGCTTCTTCTCCTTCAAAAACAAGTGCTTGACCTGAAAATTTCATGATGTACAGAATTTTACAGCAGAATACAGTATATCTAGATATCTTTAATAATAGCATAAGCCTTGAAATTCATGAAAGGAGTCAAGGGCCCAAAAGAGTTTGCATGATAGAGCTTATACCAGAGAAATATAATCCTTCTTTTCCAGTAATTTTCGCTACAGAGCCATCTGGAGCAAGATTACCATACAATATCTGGATATGGCCCGTTTCTTTGATAGGGCTTGACAATGGTCGTATTATTTGCTGAAACATACAGTAAAATTGATAAATTAAATAAGACAGGGACCAAACTCTACGTAAGTGCACGCCATATTTGACAGAAACAGTGGGAAAAAAAATGTTACATACCTGACCTTCGGCCAAGGATGGGAAGAGTTTGGCATTTTCAGCCAGTGTTTTCCCAGTAACTAGATCAACACGGGAATTTAATACAAGTCAATAATTCGAATGATAAGATAAAAAGGGGGGGGGGGGGGGGGGGGGTTCAACCAAAGAGTATCCAGTAAGACATACCAGTGATGCAGTCCCCATCCAAGAATCCAAGCTCAAGAAGGTGGCGGATCACAGCTGGTGTGCCACCAATCTACATTGACCCAAAAAATAAGAAGTACTTTAAAAAAATAAAATAAATAAATAAATAAACCTCCTCTAATAACTTGAGCCCGTAACTTATCAACTTAAGCGAAAAAGAAATGAAAAGTTTATGTTTTTATTGAATATACCTTGTGTAAATCTTCCATGACGTATTTGCCACTTGGCTTAAGATCTGCAAGGAACGGAATTGCGTCGCTAACCTTCTGAAAATCATCAAGAGTTAAATTCACACCAACAGACCTGCATACATGTAAAACTATCTTTAGCATCTTCATAGCAAGGTTGAAGAAGAATCTCTGCAGCAACGTCTCTCTCACCTTGCGATGGCGATTAGATGCAACACAGCATTGGTAGAACCACCAAGGGCCATGACTATCACCATTGCATTCCGTAGAGATTTTTCAGTAATTATGTCTCGTGGCTTCAAGTCCATTTTGAGTAAATTGAGGAGGTATTTTCCAGCAAGACGGCACTCATCCAACTTCAAAGGGTCTTCAGCTGGTGTTGATGAACTTAACAAGGGAAAAGGGGAGGCAACATGAGAAACTCACGAGTAAAAACTATTCATATAGAAGCTCAAATTGGTGTGCAACCAGTACCTATAAGGAATAGACATTCCCATAGCCTCAATAGCAGATGCCATTGTATTCGCTGTATACATGCCACCGCAAGCCCCTGCTCCTGGACAGGAATTACGGAGGACATTCATTCGCTGCTCATCATTAATAGATCCACTAACAAACTCCCCATAAACCTATAATAAGGACGCAAAAAGGGAACATGAGTGATTGTGTATATACTATATAGGTACCAAGCTTTACAGAGTAGCAACAATCACTATAAATAACAGCCATATAAAGCAACAGAAAAAATTCCAGTAAACGGAAGGACCTATAGGATGTTTTCCTTGGTAAATTGTTTATGTACATTATGTCTGAATCCCTTAAAAATGATTGAAATAATCACCAACTTTGACAAGATATCATGAGATGTTGAAATGAACAAGGAGATATAGATCAGACTCATAGCCTACTTGAAGAACCATGTGCAACCAAGGATAACTTAGCCAGCATGTCTTTCAGCTCAGAGATGAAATGACATAGTAAAATCGTTAAAGCACCTAATATAGAATGTAGAATTATTATAGTTTCCACCCAAAAACCATTAATGGTCCAAAGTAGTATCACAATTTACAAGAGAAGACAACAATTCAACAAGGAGGTGCGAGAACGGGAGAATATCTGGCTTTTTGGTCAGCCATGATGACAAGGAATCCCTACTTTCGGGTATGTTATATTCTTAATGACAAAAGTGTCTTTTCATTCCTCATTATAGAACTTCCTACATAATACAATGTAAATGACAAACACCATCAAAGTTGCATAAAAGTGCAATGGAAATGAAGGTCACAGGGATGTACTGGCATACCTGGAAAGCGCTTACGATGTCGAAGGTTTGACCATTAAAATGTCCGGGCTGCAAACCAAATCAATGTAAATATTAGAGAGAAAAATACAAGAGGAAGCTATAGAAATAATACGAGATCTAAACCTTACCTTGATAGTACCACCATAGACCATAATGCTTGGTCTATTAAGGCGCCCCATAGCCATGATTGTACCTGGCATCTGCAGAATCAACCATCAACAATAATTCTACTAGGGCCCAACATATCGTACAATAAACAAATTCAAGATGTTAAACATCAAAAGGTGTGTTTAAGACAATGACCTATCTTCCATTCCAGTTTACTCAGCCCTCAATGAAACAAGCTGGTTAACTAATGGAGCAACCTAGATAAAGCTTAATGGATTAAACATAGGCATTATTAAGCTAAGTCAACTTCATCACTTTCTAAAGATATAGAGTATGTCAAGTATATTTTGTGCCACATTTTAGTACTTGCAATTTTTAGTATTGGTTTCAATAATGGCATTAAAGGAGACAATTAGATAAATGAAAGGAAGAAAGAGAAAGACGCGCTATAATAAAACCAAATAAAGCGAGAACGAACACAATCAACCTCCACCAAGAAAAAGAAATTTGAATGCAGCTAAGACAAATATTAAAATCCAATATTATCATGGACACTGACAGGACAAAGCAGAATTGATTCCAACTAGCAAATGAGACATAAATGTCTTAAATAATCCTGAATCACCATGATGACCAATAATAAGAAAAATACTTACATTTTTATCACATCCAGGAATAGAGATATTGCCATCATACCATTGGGCTGACATGACCGTTTCAATACTATCAGCAATCAGATCCCGCGACTGTAAACTGTAACACATACCTCTAGTACCCATAGAGATAGCATCACTAACACCAATTGTGTTGAACCTGAAGCCGATCATTCCAGCCTCTTCAACTCCTTGTTTTACCACTTCTGCTAACTTTAAAAGGTGCATATTGCAAGTATTACCCTCATACCAAACTGATGAAACACCAATCTGAGGTTTGTTCATGTCATCTTCAGAGAGCCCAACCCCATAGAGAATAGCCTGTGCGGCACCTTGAGCCTTGTGTTGGGTAATGCGAGAGCTGTACTTGTTAAGGTTCTCTGTGGATTCTGATGTTACAGCTGCTGGTGGTTGGTTTGTAGGAGTTGAGACTGCAGATGGAGGTTTTAATTCAGCAGCACATTTCAAAGGACGGTGGCATTGAGACTTTGATACTCGACGTTTTGAAATGGCTGGGGAGGCGAAGCATGACCCCACGTTCGAAACCACTAGAGCAGCTTGCATTTTTGTTGATTCTACATGTAAATAAGCACCATGGGATCAAATTAGGTGAGGAAACATAATGGATAGCAGTGTATAGCTTTGTGAAGGACACATATGAACAATAAAACACATGAAAAACAAATTAAACAACAACACCATCTTCTATGCTAAAAAGAAATAGAATCACAACACTATCATTAAAGCAAGTCATGGCCATATTGAAAATAGGGTTCAATTAGGGTATGAATGGAATTTCTTCAGCTTGAACTTACAAAACGAAATCAAAAAAATCCCACAAATTCAAAGGTACATTTGATCCATATCCGAGCTGCTAATTACAAAAAGTCAATTCCTTTTGAGTCTATGTAATGTACCCAAGTTAGGTGTCCCAAACATTAGAATAACCCATTTGTTTCTTAGCTTCTATTTCTGCCATTTTCAACATTATAATACATACAGCCGAAAATTGCTAAACCTAACACGCATACAAGACAAAAACACAATCAAGGGATTTTCTGTGATTTTCTTCGATTGGTCAATGCCGGCGAAACATAAATGTACAAAGAAAAACACAAAAATCCCTTGATTGTTCATCTGGGTCATCATAAAGGGTACCCAGAAACTCCATTATCAGAGCAAACAAACCCAGAACAGGAAAGAAACACATTGAATACAGGATGCTCTTAGTCTTACCTTGATGTTTAGAGGTAGAAGGTGAACGTAAGATGATGCTGATGCTGATGCTGCTGATGCTGCTGTGGGGAGAGAGAGAAGAGAGAGAAAGGGTGGATTTTGAAGTGAGAGAGTGAGGGAGGAAAACGTGGGTTTTGGGGTTAGGGAGTCATTTGAGTTAGGAGAGAGAGAAAAGCTGCCGGAACATCAGGCCCATACGGATAACTGGGCCGCAAGGAGACAATGAAGCCATCTAGTTATATTTTTTCATTTTTTTTTTGTTTTTTATCCTTTTATAGTTATTATTCCTTCACCATTTCTTTCTTTCTGTTTATACAATTCTTGATTATTTTAACTTCTTCCTTTTAAATTTTTTTTTTTTTATAATTTTTACAAAAATTTGCCGCCAACCCTCCTATATAGTACATTTCTTGTGACAAACCCCCCTATAAAAAAAAAACTTGTAAGAAACCCCCCTATATCGCATTTTCCTTTTAA